>VXAV01011716.1:122672-161343 GCA_013399715.1 Alectura lathami
GGGCGGTCTCGGTGCTGTCGTGGCGGGGACGAGGCTGGGTGCGTGCTGGGGGCCTCTGCGTGGTGTTGGCAGGGGCCGGGTTCCGTCCTTCTGCTGAGCTGCTGGCTTGTGTTTTTGCACAGAGCACTGCTTTAGGCTCTGTATCCCCCCTTGAGATCCGGAGGGATGTCCAACAGTTGCTCCAAGGAGCTTTACTTACGCCTTTATTTCATCCATATTTCTGTATTGCTACTCATATTTCTGTATTACTGCTATTGGTGCTCTGAGCCTCCTCCATTCCTCCCCTCAGAAATTTGGCCTTTGAACCTTATTTCTGTATGTGTTTTATGTCACAAACGAGACCGTCTGGCATCAGAGGGTGACATTTTGGTTACAAAATCCCAGTGGTTACAAAATCCCAGTCCTGCTTTCAGAACGGCCCTAGGTGTAAATCCCCATCGGCTGTTCAGTCAAAGCAGCTTTGAGAAAGTCCCTTTTAACTTTCTGAAAGTGAAACCATGTCAGGGGCGCTTGTGCTGACTGGTGGAAGAGTCAGTCACAAATGCTTGTCACAAATCGTTGTTAAGGATTCTCTTGCAATTTAGTTATGGGGAAATTTATGGTGAATGTTATGGGGTTTTTGCATTTACAATGATAGGTTTGTTGGTGAAGGGAGAAAATACCCTTTTTTACACAGGGTTTGAACAGATAAGGTTAATTGGACAGCCCAGTGTCGCTTCCTGGTGTAATAGATTAGTAAGAAATCACAAATTTACCAAACTGTGAAGTATCTTGTCGATAAAAAGGTGAATGACCGATTTCCAAATGCCATTTGTATTTATAATTTGTAGTCTGAAGTGTGTGCTGCGGTTTTAGGCTGTCTGGATGCCCCAAAGCCGTGGATACCTTCATGTTTCTCAGGTTAACATTTAGCAGAAATACAGTAGGAAGGTGGTTGTTCAGCATGCCCTGAAATGGGAAATGGTGGTTACCAGTTGTTCAGGGGGGGACTTGTGTCCCCTGTTTTGGAAGAGGAGCAGGAAGCTGCATTAGTAACTTTTAACACAATGTTTTGAAAATTGAATTTGTCCGTTGCTTTCTGCTTGTAAATGCCAGATTTTGTGTTGGCCCTAAAATAATAACAACATCTCGGCTGGAGAAAGAATGTGCGGTTGTCTCGCCTGGTCTGCTCAGACACTGAAAGTTACAGGAAGCAAACAGGAAGGGTTGCAGTCACCTGCTTGCTCAGTTCGCAGTTCTGGCCCTTGCTAGAAGGGTCCGTGTGGCATCCAAGGATTCTCTGTAGCTCTCTAAAGCCTGGATTGAGATAAGGTTAAACTGTAAACTTAGCAGCCGCTGCATTTTTTTGCCCGTCTCCTGGGTGAGGAGCACTTTGAAACAGTGCGAATGAATAGTGGCGTCTGCTTCACCTCCTCTGTCCCTTTCCTCCTGAGGGCTCTGTGCTGATAAGAAGAAAATGAAACCACTCTGAAAAGAAAAGTGAAACTGTTTAATCCATTTTCAATGCCAATCTTAGTGCATAAATGACAACAACTTAAATGTCTTTCTATATAAATTAATAAACGTCTTCCTTATGATTCCCAGCATCTGAGAGCCAAATCATATGTAAATAGGTTTTCTTTGGTTTGGTTTGTGGTGGTTTTTTTTTTGTTATTATTATTTATTTTTTCCCTGTCCAGATCACTGCATCAGCCTCTCCTTGCCCTCTCTCTGTTTTCGCTATTTCGTGTTTGTTGTTTTTGAATTCTTGTTTTCAGGGACAGAGGTTACTGCTTTCTTTCAGCTGAATGAGAATAACCTATGGTGATGAACTCAGCCTAAACTACTACCTGTGAGACAGGGAACTGCTCTGTTCAGCTCACCGTCATCTTTTCCCCAGTGATGGGTACTTCACTGCCTGGTGCAGATTTACAGTACACATCGAATTTAATCTCAGCCCTGTACTTTGTGCTGCTTGTGCTCTCTGTGCCTTTTCTGCAGTGGGAGTGGGAAGAGCAAATCTTGGACTATGAAAAGTGACAACCTGCTGTTTCGTCGTTGTGGTACCAGACTTTTACAATGCCGTTGCGTGATACTGTTAAATGTGGTTTCTTGCCAGATGATTGAGGTCTGAAAGGGGAGGCATAGATCTTGGCACTGAGTCTCACTTTGCTGGAGGGATGAGTACTTTATATTTGCTCTTGTGGTGAAGCTTGTAGTGCCGAGGTGTTTCTTCTTGACACCTCTTTTCTGTCTTCCCAAAGAGAGTAACAATTCATGTTCAGCCAGCCAGCCACTGGTGCAGAAAGGCTGATAAGGAAAGTAGGAGAAACAGGAAGGCAGAGCTGCGGCAAGGGCACATTTTAGAGGGGGATTGGAATGAGCAACCCTTTCCAGGGCAGCGCAGAAGAATTTTATCATGGATTTTGATGAATCAGCATGTCCTGCAAGTCCGGCTTATAGGAGAGGTTAGGAGGAGATTTTGTTTCTCTTGAAATACCAAGACCCAAAGCAGGGGGCTCCTGGATTGCCTGTGTTCCAATGCAGCTTTCGTCATCCCCTTTCCAGGTCTTGATAAGTTTGGTTGTCAGGTTCTCCTCCCCACCAAAAGGCACCAAATTAATTTTATACTCAACAGGGGTTTTTGATTGTTTGATTTTTTTGTTTGTTTTTTAAACAGTGTTCTGAAATGCTTAGACTTGGTGGAAAAAGTACAAGGTTCTTAGTACAGAAAGACTGATTATTTTCCTTTCCCTTCCAGTTGCATTTTTATTTTAAAAGAATGGCACAGAAGAAGTATTTGATAGCGAAACTGACAAGTTGCTTAAGGGAAGACAAAATTCAGCTATGGAAACCACCGTATACAAATGACAAAAAAGAAGCTGGAGAGGAAATGAAGGTAAATATTCAATCTGAGTTAGTGTCTTGTGTCTTCCACATCATATTACTCGTGCTTTTTGCCACATTTTTTCTTGCTGTGTTCTTAGGAGCTTGTACAAAAATATTCATCTAAGCTGAATATCGACAAGAACGATGCAGAGAACATGCTTGAAGAAATACGCTGTAAAGCGATCGAGCGTGGAACGGGAAATGAAAACTTCAAAGTGACTGGGATTGCAAGACTTGATATATATCTGCCTCGTAGGAAAGTAAGTGGCACCCCAGAAGAGTGGGGAGAAGTGATTTTACTTTATGGCCTTTTTAGTTCTAGTTGTGTACCCAATGCGAATGTTTTCACTTTCTCAACTTGTTCGGGTGTTTTGCGTGTGATCTGTGTTCGGGAATAAAAAAAAATTGGGGGGGGGGGGGGATGTTGTGTAGGTATATTTTAGTTTCCCAGATACATGGAAATATCATGGCAAAGGAATGTTATATTGGGAGATCAGTAATTGTCTTCTCTTTAGAATTTAATGAGAAACCATCTTTTAGTTAAGAAAAGTAGGTTAGAGTCAAGTGTCTGTCTAGTTCAGTTTGATTCCTTCTGACGTAACCATTCATATTAGCAGTCGAGCAGATTGCTTTTTCTGTTGTAATTCTGTTGCATTAGCAGTTGAATATCACTTCATTACCACAGCTATTTAAATGACAGCTTTATTTTCTTAAATAATCCCCTTTAAGTGCAGGAAGCAACTTGAATGCAGTGTCATCTTAGCATGTAAGGCTGATAGTATTGAAAAAACTCCTTTAGCTTTTAACCACAGCATGTGGCAAGTGATTTCCACTGTAACTATTCTAGCCCAGGCAGCTAACTAAGCCTACCGCAAGGTACCTCCAGTGTCTGAGCTTGGAAAGGAGAAGGGTGGTTTTCTGTTACAACAGTACTCGTCTATTGTAAGTCAGGCTCCAAAAAACTCGACCTAGTTAGAACTGCATGAAGTCTTGGCCCTCAAAGCCAGGCCTCAGCCTGTAGTGCCATGCATAGGATATACCACAACAACAAAGTGGATCTGGCCAGATCAGTGTCATACTGGTGGCCACGCTGGATGCTGTGGCCACGTGGACCCTGGTCAGCTAAACCCTGGTGGGGGGCAGGCTGGCAGCTGTTCCACAGCCACACCTACTGCTCATTGTAGCAGAAGTGAGTGGTCACTCTGGAAAAGGGCAGTATTTTCTACTGTAGAAGATGATCTTTGACAACCTGTGCTTCAGAAGGGTTTTTTTGTTTGTTTTTACTGAATACTTGAATAAACAGAACGCAATCATAACTGTCCTCTCTCCTGTAGTGAAAATTAATCACCAGGGAATGCAACAGGCTGAAGGTAGAGGTTGTTAAGTGATTGCCATGCAGTTAAAACAAACAAATAGTCTCGTAATTCCTTATTTATTTTTTTTCCAATGCTACTGGGCATAAGGGAATTAATTCATTTAAAATTCTGTTTTATCTAATCTGGGACCAGACACACTAATAGGATTTAATCATAACTTCACCAGTCACAGGTGAGTGGCATAATTACAAAGCAGAGTTAAGATTGGAGGTGCATAATTAGATTAGTCAGTTTAAATTGTTTGCTCCTAAATTTGGATTTATCTAATTCTCAATCTTGTGCTGTTGTGATGCTTATTTTAGCACTATGTAGCAAGTACAAGAGTTCCTGCCTGGAAATTACTGATGCGTATGCCAAACAATCACCCTGTTAACATGGTTGTTATTTGAAAAAGAAATTGTAGTTGTTGTAAAACAGTTAATCACAAAAATGTCCAACGTATTGTGATACCATGTTCTTTTCCTTTCCTCCTCCATTTCCCCACCCAATATAATTTCTACAGAGCAGAAAAATCCCGCTGGAAACGAGCCTGTTCATCACAGGCAAGGAGCTCAGATCACAGTAAGTGTAACCACCTTTGGTTCTTGTCTTGTGAAGGAGCAGCTGTCATACAAATGGTGTGCTATTTGCTGGATCAGCAGAAGTTTTTTCTTAGCATTCATTATGTCTGAATCGGATGCCCCGTGTCACTGGGTGGGGCAGTTCTTAATGCAAAAAGTGGTGGCTTCACACGGAGAAGAAAGGAAAGTTGCAGCTGGGGAAGTGACTCCTCTGTAAATCACCAGCAAGTACCAGAGAAGGCACCAGTAATTAGCGCTCCCAATCTGTGGCTATGCAGATCCTCTGATTAGCGAGCATCAGCTTCCCTGCCTTTTGCATGTTTAACCCTACTAAAATCAGATTCTTTTCTGCCTGTTTTGCTTTTCCTTTTCTCTGTCCCATCCTTTCCCTGTATGGCACAGAAAGCTTTCTGATCATTTTAGCAGCCTTTTATAGCAAAAGGCTAAGCCAGGTATGAATGTACTTATTTTCAAGTTCTATTGCTGTTCTAGTAGAAATACTGTTTCTCTTTACACATTTATATTCATAGATGCAATTATTCATTTCACAGGATAGCACAGGAACACGCATTAAAAGAAAATGCTATCAAAATAATCATAAATAAGAAACAGCTTGACCTGGGTATGTATCTGTGGTTGAGTATACTTGTATGTTTGGTTTCCAGTTTGCTGCTTCTCAGAAGCAAAGTTTCTTGCAATTGTGTTAATCTGGAAAACCTCCAAGGAATAGCAGTTATATTTGTCAGGCTCTGCTCTGCAGTAGATGTGATGATCAAAACACTCAGAAAGAATTAGTGATTATAGGAATCCCGTAATAAATGTTGCCATTCTATTTTCTGAGGTGTTGAAATACACAAAATATGGTTTCTCTTAACCAGATAATTTTCCCTGAAATCCATATTGTATAACAGCACATTCAAAAACTTGTCTGTAATGTCCGACGCATGTTCAGCTTTTCAGACATGTTGTGAGAATTTACGACAGCTACTTTTTTTAATTGTTGATGTCCTAGGCATCTGATGTATTTAGCTCCCTTGGAAGAGGTCAGTAGTAGTTAGAGCCACAAACTTGATCATAAGAACTTGGATTCAGTTCCCAGCTCCTCTGTCCTGGTACTGTTGTGGAGTGTGATTCTGGACACATTTAACCCCACATTATTCCACTTCTTGCCTGGAGACTGGTTAACTGAAATAGAAACACTTATTTCTTGAATGCATTGGAAAAAGCAAGCAAAGAAACATACCAGTCATTTTAAACATTTTTTTAAATGCCAGTCTGCTTCTAGTTGCTGAGTTTCTGCTGAAGAGGTCAGTAATGCACAGTGGTTTTGGCTGAGTACTTGGATCTAGAAATTGCTGTAGTTCTGCAGTACAGTGCATGTAACATGAGGGGCTGTTCAGGTTTTTTGCTTTTTTTTTCCGGTGATAGTACAACGTGAAATGATCTGTTTTCATAAATACAGTATTTGGATTGCGTTCATCCTACTTTATTTTGCAGGAAGAACCCTTGAAGACCAAGGCGTAACACACAATGCAAAAGTGATGGTACTTCAGCTGGAACAGAGTGATGAGGAAACTAAAAGAAGGGTTCAGGAAGAAGAACTTCAACGCCAGAAAGAAAAGGACATAAGCGACAAGATGCAAAGAACAAAGAAGGGTTTGGAGATTCTAGCAGAGAGAGGTAAGGGGGAATTCATTTGGGATGGGGAGTTGGGAGTTATTAGCTCTTGCAGATCAAAATCAATGTTCTCTGTGGCATTTCAGCCCAGAGAAGTACCAGAACCATAACCAGACTTCAGTTTATACTTCTGTAGGCTTCTGCCAACCTGAAAACTAAGTTCTAAGTTGATTAAACCTTCCTCTTCTACTCTCCTATACAACTGTAATGCGAGAAAATATTTGGCACATTGAGAAGGGTATAATGTGACTCAATTACTGTTTAATTGGCACTTGACAGTTAAGGGACTGACAGCTCTGAGAATAGGCTTTAAATTTATTGTACACATAAGCACTGTGGAATAATGTATTGTAAGTCAATGCACACTTTTTTTGTAGTTTACCTCAGATATGACTGTGTGTAACCATGGTTTCACTGCGCAGAGCAGCTCTCTTGTCATTCTGATCTATAACGTGCCTGTTCTTTTCTCGTTGTGTTTGATGTTGATTGCTAGCAACTGTGGATCAAGTTAAAGGGATATAGTCAATTTAACAGCAATAATTTTTCAGAATGAGGTTAAGTGTGTCCATGAATTGCACTGCTGGATGGTGAGCTTAAATCATTTCTCTATTTTATTGTTTCGAAAATCTACAAACAAGAAACTGAAATTGGGTATGTAATGAATTCCTGCCAAATGCAAAAAAGTCTGTGAACAAAGCTCCTTGTGATGGTCAGTGACAGCCTGTTTCTTGGTATAATGTAGATTCTGAGCAAATAAAATAAGTGATATTTTTTTATTGACTTAAGGGGTAATTTAGACCCCAGCCCCTGAATCCTGTATGGGGCCTTTTAAGATGTTTACCGTGACCTGTCAGTTACAGCATAATGCCAGAGGATGGTACAGAGTCTGTAATGGGCTCGCAGGCTCAAGGCTCTCCATGACGCTATCTGAGATGTAAAAAGGATTTAACAAACCTTTTGTTTCATCTGAGGAAAATTGCAGGGCAGAAGCTTTTAATCTCAGCAAGCCCCTCCTTAACTGTCATTTGTTTATATGAGAAGCATCTTTTTTTTTTTTTTTAAGTCAAATGAAAGTGAAAACTAAATTGGTAGTTTGGTAATAAACATTACAGACATGGGGAGAGAAAAATACTGAGCTATATTTTTCTTAGGTTTTATGAACTGTGCTCAGGGTTGTTTTTTTATTTGTTTTGTATTTTGTAGGCTTTATTTGATAAATAATTTCAAGTATCACATCATGTAAAATGTAGGTCTTTTGTCTTCTGCAAAAAATTGTTTACAATTCCTGTAAGTTAAGCTGGGTCTAAATTTCTGTGTGAAGAAATGGCCTTTTTCTTGGTGAGCTGTCTGCAATGCCTCATGCTTGGCCAGTTGAGGCTTTTGGGGGTAGGTCTGCCCAAAACCAGCTTTCATGTGTCATTCAGATTTTTTTGTTGGTGTTTGCTGTTTTGTTTAACTGTGTACTTAATGACATCATCTTACGGCAGTAATGTCCTGTTGGAGGGTGGTACTTACAACTAACACTGCTTTTTCTCATGTTTCAGAGGAGTACCTGGATCCAGATACTACTCCATACCTAGATATAGCGAATCAGACTGGGAGGTCAATCGAAATTCCTCCTCAAGCTAAAAAAGTAGGTACAAATTAAAGGTATTGGGATACTTAATGAATCCAGCTTGAAGAAGCTATTTCAAATATGGGATTGAAATAGGCTTTTTGGGGGGGACATACAAGGGATTCAGTAGATGCTTGCTTAATGGAAATACTTCACTTTTATCTTAAAATTAAACTCTACAAATGGGGATACTTTAGTCACCTGAGGACAGACAGACCCCTAATTGCTGATCTAACTGCAGATTTAATCATGCACAGACATGGTCTGTGTCTTTTTTAGTGTTTTAAGATGTGCTGGGTCAGAACAAAGTTGAAGAACCTGTTTTAAATTTTAGTTGCCTAGAACCACGTGAAAGCAACTTCTTCATTAGGTGCAGTCAGCTTCAGCTGGAAACAAAGTGAGTCTCACAAAATCAGGCTCTTCAAAAATGGTTTTGAGACCTTTTGCACTGTGGTCCTCTCAGACTTAAATTTATTCACCATTCAAGTCCCATATTCTCAACTGAATGCATGCAGGGTGCAGTAGGGTGACATACCTGATGTTGGCTGCTGAAGCAGAAGAACGGTGGCAGACACTGTTTTTTTAAGATTGCTGGATTTCCTGAAGATAAACAGAAAATCTTTACAGATGGTTGGAATTGCTCCTAGTTACAAAAGAAAAAAAAAAAATTGGGAGAAAACAAGCAGACCCCAACATGTGTTAACTGCTGCTCTAGCATCTTGCTGGGGTATACTGTGTTCTCTGGTTCATCTAGTTTCTGGATGGTTGGGAAAAATAACTGTCTGTGCTCACAATGCGTGTGGTTCTGGTGAAGTGCTGAAAGAACTCACCCCAAAAGTTAAAGCATCAAATGTTTGAGCACGCAAGCCTTCATCAGTACTGAGCGTGGGTGAGAGGAACTACTGCAGGTTGTTTCTATGAAGGAAGACATGAAGCAATGTGAAATAGTATTGCTCTTACCGAACTGATGCAGTGGTGGTTTTCTAGGAAGAAGTCTAATGGATTGCCTAGATATTTCTTTTTAGTTATAAAAGTGAGTCAAAGGGAGTGCAGAAATGACTCAACTTGTTTTCTAGGCACTTGTGCTGGCAATGGGTTATCATGAGAAGGGCAGAGCGCTTATGAAGAAGAAAGAATATGAAATAGCACTGCCATATTTGTTGGATGCTGACAAACACTTCTGGTAAGAACCTTTCTGAGTCTTTATATCTGGCTTCCCTGTGCTGTCAGCCAAGTATAGGAACACCATCAGCTCTGCCTGCACATGTAAATCAGAGCCTGTTCTGCCCTCCTCAGCCCTCTCTGCAGATGGGAAGCAGCAGACAAAGCCTCTGATGTGCAGTGACAGGTGGCTTCATGTAGAACAGCTGAAACATACTGCCACTGGGCGGCTTGGTCTTTCACATAAACAGAAACTGTCAATATTCATGTAGGAGGCTGTGAATTGCTGTAGCTTGGGAGGCAGGTACAGATATATTTCTTCCAGTTACTCCTGTAAGGAATAATTTCTTGCAAAGGTGCAGCAGACAGCAGAGGTCAGTAATCAGGGTTTCTGCAGGTAATCTAGTTGCAGTCAGCAGTCACGACCCTAAATTGCTCTTTCTGAGAACCCCAAAAGTAATGTTGTCCCCCTCTGCTTCTCATCTGTGTGCACATGCAAGGAGACTGGCACAGGACCCTGAGTGCTCCCCTGCACTGAGGAAAAAAATTATCTGTCCCCTTGAAGGTTGTATGGGGGTTAATTCCATCCTGCTTTTAAACAGATGCTATCTTAAATAGTAACAAAATGGACTGTGACTACTGTAATTCTCTGAGGTGCAGTGCTATCGTTTGTGTCCTGTGCCACAGTGAGAGTGATGGGGCATCAATGTTTTATTGAAGTTCCCCTGGCTTCAGTTTGCTACCTCAAATACGAAGTACATGCTTCCTGAAATGTGCAAGTTGATGTATTTCTAGCATGTTGCTTTATTAATGTTAAAAAGAAAAAAAAGTAAACAACAACTCCTTAAAAAAAAAATTGTTTTACTTTTCCAGTGAGTGTAGCACAGAGCTGCTGAACACCGTCGATAACTACGCAGTGCTGCAGCTGGATATAGTGTGGTGCTACTTCCGCCTGGAGCAGCTGGACTGCCTGGATGATGCAGAGAAAAAGCTGACCACAGCCCACAGATGCTTCCAGAGGTGCTATGGGGAGAACCATGAAAGGCTTGTTGATATCAAGGTGTGCTGGTTTTGATTTCTTCTTCTTCTGACTGCAGTTTCTTTAACCATGCACAGTGTTTTGCTGATAATGAATTGACACCCTAACATATGCTTTCCCCTTTAACAATCCTTTAGGGAAGCTATGGTGGTGAGAAGGTTTTATTTCTACGGCTTTACCTTCTTCAGGGGATAGGACACTATCACAGTGGCAGAGAAAAGGAGGCTGCTGAGTACATTCAGAAGGTAAGACACCATTAGGGAAAGCTTTGAAGTCATTCACTCTCAGAACTTACTGAAGAAAACATGCTCCTGTGCTTGGGCCCTGCCTTGCACCTTCCACGTGTTCTTCACTTCCTCAGAAAAACGGGGAGGATTTTTTTCCATTTGTATGTTAGCAACAGTGTTAGTGACGTCACTTTGTTCTCTTTACATACAGGCATCTCGTTTATTTGAAGAACTGTACATAGATCCAGAAAAAGTGTATCGCCTCTCACTCCTGGGGTACTCCGAACAGGAAGCTCGCCTCGCCCTGCGAGCGTGCCATGGCAACGTGGAGCATGCTGCCAACCTTATCACCAACAGGAGAGAGGTATGGTGCAGGAAAAGTACTGAACCAAGGATCGTATTTGGTGGGCTGTCCATGTGATTGTGTTTGGCCTATCCAGCGCACCGTGGTGCTGAATTAAGGACCTTGATTGTCCTGCTTTGGCACTGTTGGTGTTACTAACAGCTTGACATCTGCTGCCACAAATTTGAAACCAAACTTTAATAAGAGAAGCTCTGTCCCAAAACACGTGGGATGATGTGTTTGGCCTTGGAAGATCCGTGAGGGAAGAAGGCTGTTGTGCTGAAGTGAAAGTAGCTGATGGTGTTGTCCAGATTTGAAGTGCCTGAAGTTGCATGTGGTAAGTAGAGGTGGCACTTCTGGACTTCAGACAGTGAAATGCAGATAGAAAAGTCAAAAGGCTACGAGAACTTGTTGGCTACTTGCCCCCTGGTGACTGTATGTCCTTGGCAAGTCCTGTCTCCAGGCTCATCTGCCAAGCTGGTTTATCACTTACTACGCAGGGCCTATAATAGCTGTGATAGCAGGAGGTCAGATCTGCCCAGACTGAGAGCAGAAGTATGGCTACAGTGCTTGGTTATGGGAATACAACTTCAGTGATGCCTGTCTGGCATATTTAAATAATAATCTATATTTAAAACAAAAATCCTTTTTCCTGAAGAAATTCAGACTCAAAGAAATAAATCCAAGGAACCCCATGTGCACAGGGGAAGGCTGCAGCGTTCCCATGCAGAGTTAGCTTTGTAATGGCTGTGTTCCTGCAGGAAAAGGCACAGATAAGGAGGGAGGAGAGAGCCAAAAGAAGGCAGCGAATGGAAGACATAAACACCTTGAAAAGCATGGGCTATTCGGAGAGAGCTGCTCAAGTAGCCCTTCATCATGCACAGGGAAACCTGGACCAAGCTTTTAAGGTAAATGATTTTCAGGAGTAGTGCTTTTGTACTGAAAAACCTTTTTTTTTTTTTTTTTTTTTTTTTTCTTTTCCTGGAGTTGCTTAGCAGATTCTTATTTTCTGCCTTATGTATTGGTTAGTTCATAGCTACCCTTTTTTGAACTGTGATGACCCAGTGAATCAGACACCATCTGAGATGGCTGGGGTTTTGCTTGGATCAAGTGTAGGGCTATCCCCATCCACACTGAGCACTAATGTAACTGTATCGCTCTGTTCTGACCCCGCTCTGTTTTACTGTAGTTTATTCTGGACAATCCAGAGTTATTGCTGGAAAATGATGACGACGATCCTGTGGCCATGGATCAGTTTCAGGTTTCCCAAGAAAGCATTGATCAGGTATGTTAGACCTTTTTCTTTCTGAGGAGTTGGTAGTCTGGTTTCTGAATTATTCTTTCAGCCACACCAGATCTTCCTTAAACAAAGCTGTACACGTATTCTTTGTCCTGTGTCCCTCATAAGCTGTCACACTTCCATCGCCTTGCATCCCCACTTCAGTGGAGTCACACTTGGGCTGAAATGCAATTCCTGTTTACTTCCCGCCCTTCACACCAACAGCACAGGTGCTGAGGGAAGTGTGTGCACTCGAATGCTCTAACCCTAAAATGACAGCAGAAGAGAGATTTTATTCGTCTTTAAACATACTGCAGTGCACAAGGGAAAGAGTTGGCATGTGTCTTTCTCATCATAGGCAGTTTGAAAAGCTCTTCAGTAGCTGGTGTGGCTCTGTAATTAATGTCAGATAGGCAGGGAAACTGTATTGAGTAGAAAAGGTAAATAGTACACGCACACTCCTGGAATGCTGGAGTGCTTTGATGTTCCTTTTGAAAACAGGAGAACTGCCCTGCTGTTAAACAAGAGGCTCTTGACTCTGCTGAACATTCCCTTTCCTTTAATAGGTCACTGCCCTGTTGTTAACTGTTCCAGTAAACCAGAGTCAGTGTCCTGGAATTCCTGGAATGCAACGCTCTCCTCTGTGTGAGGGGAATGACTGTCAGCTGCACAGTCAGATTCCTGTCAGGCACTGATGCTAAACCAGCCTGAATTTCTCCTTTTTTTTTTTTTTTTTTTCTCCCTCTGTAGTTGATGTATATGGGTTTCAGCCATGAGTCAGCAGAGCAAGCGTTAAAGGTGTTTAAAGGCAACATCCACCTCGCTTCCCAGACCCTTGCTCACTACGGGGGAGTTCTGCCAGCTTCACTGCAGCTGTCTCCAGAAGGGTCCAGTCCGTCAGAAGAATCAACTTCATCCAAGGACTCACCTACAGAGTCTGCAAGTAAGAATTGCTGCATGCAACACCTGGAGAAAGCAGAAGGCTGTTTTACTTCTTGTACAAGCCGGTTTTGGCTTAGATACTGGTAGAGGGCTTTGAGTTAGGCCCCAGACTGCTTCTGTTGGTACTGTAGTTACTGGCAAGGTAGACGTTACCCCAAATAAGCTACAGCCCCTGCAATCAGTCCCAGCCATGTACGGAACTGTAAGGGGCCTGGTGCCAGCTGCAGGCAGTGCACGAGACAGATGCAGCCCAGAAGGAAGGGCTAATCTTCAGAGGCAGCATGGGAAAGGCTGAGGGAAATGGGTTCAGCACGCAAGGCTGGAGGCCTTGGGTGTCTGCATCTCCAGGCCACTGGTGGCCCTTGCCGTCCCACAGTTCATTCTGTCTTCTCCCACCTAACTGCACTCAGTCACACCGAGTAAGATTAAAAACAGATCAACCTCTACACATCAGCCTGTATTCTCTCAGAGAGCAAGTAGTAAGTTTCTGTCGTCCTTCCTGGACCTGTCACCGAATATGATGGGATTTTGGCTTGCTAATGCCCGATTTTTGCTTGTTAGGAATTTTTATTCCAAATCGGTGCAATACAGATTTGAGCTGGTTTGACCACATACCCCTTCCTCACGCCCCTTATCTTGATAGAGCTGTGACTGACGCTTGCCGTGAGCAAAGAGGGAACTCATGCTTTCTGCCTCTCATGAGCTAGCGGCTTTCCTACAGCTTTAAATAGTAGGGAACTTTGCCATCCTGCAATAGCTTTGGCAGAGCAATTTTAAATGAGGCAGTTTTCCAGTAACTGGCTTTTCCAGAGGGAAAGTGTAAAATTCTTTCAGCAATGAAATCACTGCTGATTTTTTTTTTTTTTAATTGAAGGTTCTTCCAGTTCACCTACAGATGAAGACATGGAGACTGATGCAGTCAACGAAATCCTAGAGGATATTCCTGAACACGAGGAGGATTATCTGGATTTAACGCTGGAGGAGGAGGAACAGATCATTCATGAGTACTTATCCTACATACAAGTACCACAGCCTTAAATCTCATTACCTCGACTTCAGTTACATGCTTTTCCCTCAATAAATTGGGTTTGGATTATGAGTGCTTCTTCAGCTTATCTCTTACTAAACGCCTGGAGCTCAGTCAAGCTATAGGTGGAACACACAATTCCTGCTTATTTATAAATCTGCTTAAAGCCTACATTTGTGATACAGTGTGATTTATTGTCATAGCAGAAAGATAGAAACACTTATTTTTCAGAAGAAAGTTTAATAGAACTTAACTATATTTTTATTGTGAAACAAGTAAATTCACTTAGTATACAGGTAAATAAGCATTTCTATACCACTTTAAAATACGAGCTTTAAAAAAAATGTTTGTAAATGAGAAACCTAGCTCATGAGGTAGTAGAGGTATCTACCTGCATACTGTTCTGTTCTTCTGAAAGATTTCTGAGTCGTTTATTATCTGTTGTGCGTGCATTTATGCTGCATTTTGCTTGCCACTTCATGCAGCTGTTACATGGGCAATAAAGGTAGCTATGTGCCGCTTCAGCTGTGAGCGAGTCTTCTGTCCTTTGCTCCTGCAAAGCAGGAGCAAACCCCCCCCCCCAGCAGGGGGGCACCTCTGTGAGCTGTGGTGGGGTGTTGTAATTTATACCTAGATAACCAGTGTCCCCAAGCAGCCACCCCTCCTCTTGCAGGTATGTGACTGAATGCAGATGTTTGATTCCATGGGGACTGCATTTCCTTCCGCTGGCTGTTGAGCAGCACTCAGCTCAGGAGCCACCTCAGCAGCTGCACCCAGCTTCAGCATTCTGCAGGAATCCTTGGGTTTGGGTGCCCTGTATAACAAACAGCCAGCTTTCTGCTCCTCTCAGGAGTTCCCCCTTGCCTGTTAGCTTTCCCTTAAAAACGGATGTTTACCTTCACTATCGTCAGTCTCACGGTAGAGGGAGCTCATGTCCTACCTGCGGCAGGGCTGGAGCTGGTGGGAAAGCAGGAACTTGCAGGGATCTGTGCTCCAGGTGGATCCAACAGCAGCTGCCAGGAGAT
The DNA here is from genome assembly GCA_013399715.1 of Alectura lathami. Classification (NCBI taxonomy): domain Eukaryota; kingdom Metazoa; phylum Chordata; class Aves; order Galliformes; family Megapodiidae; genus Alectura; species Alectura lathami. Next base: position 137,812 of record VXAV01011716.1, read on the forward strand.
GAGCCTTTACGTGGTGACAGTTCGTTTCCACCCAGCATCTATCAGTGGGGAACGAAGGCTCACTCTTCTCCTGGGGCAAACATGAACCTGGAAGAAGTGGAGCCATGGCCTGCAGCAATGACTGTGCAATTCCAGCTGATGTGGTCGATAGGTTTCAGTAGTGGGTTTCTGTCTGGCTACCTCAGCCAAGGGCAGCAAAAGCCATGGAATAATATAATTCAGGAATTATTTGTATTTGTCATGCTGATGTGTCAATACAAGTGTCACAGAAGTTGGATAGTTTTGAAACCAGTAACAGGAAATTCTGAGGGAAAAAAAAAAAACAGCAACCATTACATCCTGTTTCTCTACATGAGAGCACTGAACACCACACAAAGCAAAAAAATATGCACAAAAGAATGAAAAATAAAATGAAACAGGAGCTGCATGTAGCTTTAACAAGAAGTAGGTGGAAATGCATGAATTCTTCCCTTCAGCTAGAAAGAAAGCTGCTGGCACAATGGCATTACCTTGTGCTGGCCCACAGGCATGCACTGAAGGCGGCAGTTCTCTCCTTTGAAGCGGTTTGCATGGCAAAGTGGCAGTGACAGCTCAGAAAGTGAAGGTTGCTCCTTGGGGAATTTAAAATTAGCATGGTAACACGCAGAGCTTGCCGGAGAAGCCAGTTCTCAGTGATGTAATTCTGCCGGCACTGCCCCCAGTAACTGTGTGTGCAGTTGTAAGCGATCAGCAGGGCAGGAGGCATTAGCTGCAGCATTTGGTTAATTTTGAACGTGCATTTGAAGACACTGATATCTTTAGCAACAGGCTGAAATGGTAGTGAGTCATTAACTCCCCTCTTCAGGAGCCCTACATCTATTAAACCCATTTGTGAGCTCTGTGCGCAGCTGCTGTGATGAGCTCCCACATCTAACACACTGTGGGCAGCTAAGATTTAACCAAAAAGTATAGCCCAGGCTAAATGCACAGCTCCATCCACCTCTGCTAGAGGCCTTATAAGCAGAATACAAATAAAATTAGCTGCAGAGCAAGCCCTCACCCAAGAGCCACCATTTCATAAGCACTTCCCCCAGGGCCAGTGCTGAGCTACAAAGCGAGGACCAGTATGCAGATGACCTCCAAAATTAGTCTCTTAGTAGGCATTTAATTAAAACATTCTGTCCAAGTGGATGCAGAAACCTGTCAGGTAAGAGCTAACGAAGCTGCTCAGCAGGAGAGGCAAGCAGCAGCCATAGCGGCCACGCCAGGCCTGCCCTGGTGAGGCAGTTACAGCTCCATCCCGGAGCAGGGGCCTGCACCACCAAAACCAGCAGCTGAGGCAAGATCAGAGCTGTGTGCACGGTGCTGCATCACATGTTCCAAAATACGTGTTTATGTTTTCCCATATTCCATTCATTCTTCGCTGCTGTGCATCTGCAGACAGCCAAACCCCTCGAAACGAGAATAAATAAAAAAAAAAAACGAGACAGTTATCTGCAGATGCCACATGTTTATTAGTCCATTCTAAAAACGAGTCACAGCATTTTTTTTTATCTCGCTGAAGTACAGAATAAATAAAGCCATAAAAATAAAAACATGTGGTTAGATATTTTTGTACTGGTGCTACAAAGGGTTATATCTGCAAATAGAAAAATAGAAGGACCCTTGTTTATTCATGGCTCAGTGGTTATCAGAAAGGGAGGAACCTGGAAAAAGACTGGGAGAAGTACCCTTGAGCTGGACTGCTTATCAACGCTGCCAGCAACCTTGCGAGCCGAAGCCAGACGTAACCACCCAAAGAGAAAAGACAACAACTGCAGAGATCTTTCCTCAAGCACCCAATGAACCGTCCTGTTTCACTCCCTTCCCCTGTGAAGCACAACTGGAAGTTCCCAGTGGACACCAGGAACAGCTTCTCTCCACCAGCTGCTGAGCCCGGCTGCCGCTGGCGTAGACACGGTGCCCTGAGCTCCCAGCTCCTGCCACGCCGAGAGGAGGCCCTCTGGAGACACACAGGAGGCATTTCCCCATCTGGGGAACTGTGCCTGGGCATAAACAGGTGGCTGGCAGCACACAGCCCTGGCAGCAGTCACGAGATGTATGCGAAGCCACCGCTGCTTCCTTTGCTCAAGTGTGAGATCTTTAAAGGGTAAAAGGGGAAACCCACTTTGCTGCTGGGAGGAGGATGACTTGCTGTGCCTTGACAAACAGCTGGTGCAAACGGTCTGAGGTTTAGATTATTCTCTAGTTGGTATTTTGTAGAACAATTTAATTTCTGTCCTGTCACTCTCCACTTCCCAGAGGGGTGTCCAGTCTGCTTTGAACTCCTTCCTGCTAGGCCACAGCCTCCGGCATCACTTGGTCCAATCAGCAAAAAACTGACCCAAAGGCAGCCTTGAATATTGAATTCACAGTCACACTGCACAGCACCTTTAATTCTACATTCAGCTGAACAGAGGGCATGTGAGCAGCCAACAGCAGCAGGAGGAAACATTTCTCGTCAGATACCAGACAGGTGGAAGTGTGTCACAGCTCTCAGGGAGAGCTGAAAAAAAAACAGTGGTAAATAAAGCTCTCAATGACACACCCACACCACGGGTACATCACCTGAACCACACTCAGCCCTCCTGACCCTGTACCGAGCCATCCGGAGCGGCGGTCTGACTTCAGCACATCCGACAGTCGGAGAACCCTGGCTCCTAAAAGGTTCAAGCAAAGCCAATTCCCATCTCTTTCCAAGTTCTGGTTTACATGGGCACAGTGGTGCAGAAAACAAAAGGTTCAGCTTTGGTCACTGATGGAAGTCTGCCCTGGACAGTCACATGAGTTCAACGGTCTCATGTTCCCCATTTTCTTGCTGTACCATGCAGCCGACCTTGTTGTTGAAGAGACGAGAAATACTGCCCTTCTGGGAGCTCCTGCCCTGGGCAGACCTCTCCTTCTTCAAACGCCGCTTATTTCTCTTGCATATCCCCCGGATGTCCCAAATCCTCAGCGTGCCGTCGTGGGAAGCTGTGTACAGCAACTCGTTGTGGATCTGGAACGACAGGGTCACACAGTACCCAACTACAGCTCAGAATCTGCGTAATCAAACTCAGAAATCAGAGCAAACACAGCTTGAGCCAGCACTTCAGACCTGATAGCTCACTGCAAGAGCCGGTATAAATTATCACGAAAGCTGCGGAAGTGGGATGAGACGTTAACAAGTCAGGCCTCATTTCTCAGCCGCTTCACACAGCCATAAAATATACACAGCAAGAGTTATTTATAGCTTAAATCCACCAGAACAGCAATGGCGAACTAACTGCTCGGTGTCGGAGTAGGCTGTAGCTGTGAATTTGTGCCAGTTTCAGACTGCTGGTTTGGAAGACAAAGCCCATGGCAGCACCAAAACCAGCGTCAGCGAGCAGCGGATGGGGGAGGTTCAGGAATGCTCTCCTTATCACCTCCCTTCGTCCTCTGCAGTAAATAATTACAACAACTCTTCCAAAATTTTTTTGTTCTTCCAAACCTGCAGGTAATTCACCCTTGATTCCCTCATGTGGTTTTGTCTCTTTAATGAAAGATTTGCTCTGTTGGCAGTGCTTCCAACTGCCCCCCAATTTCCTGAGGTATCGTTCATCCTCCCGTCCTGCATCACCCTGCCCACTGCCCACAGCCTGGCTTACACCCAGCACCTTGCCAGCACTGCATGCGGCCCCCATCCCTCCCCGCCATCACCCCCCCACCCCGGTACACTTAATTCACATTGAAATCACCGCTTCTTAGTCCTCTCCCTTCCTTTTTTTTTCCCTGTACACTTAAATATTAAATTACTAGAAGAAATACAAAGGCAAGCTTTGGTTTTGTCAGCCCTTACTGCTGTAAAGCAATTGTCTCAATCGCTACCAACCTCACCTACCTCCAGGCGACCACCTGCCTGGCAACCAGTTGCTCAATATCCAAGCACGTGCAGCTTAAGACCAACTAGCCACTTGCTAATTCAGCAAAATATACAAAAAAAAAAAAAAAATATATATATTCACAATGTTGTATGCTTGGGATCAACTCCAAAAGGAATTTCACCCCCTCTCATTTTTCTTTTGCCTGTCAGCCTGCCAGAAATGCTTTCACAGCCTCCCGCTCTCCATCAGAATCCTCATCCTGCACGCAGATCCCAATGTGGGGAGATGTGGGTCCTTACATTCACGAAGCCGCCGGGGATTCCAACCTTCCCTCCAGGGCTCCTTGCAGTGTAACCTGAACCACAGCGCTGGTCTTGGCATCGCCCCCAGGCGTTCCCCCCCTTTTAAACTGGAACACCAGCATCCCCTGAGCCAAGACAATATGCGAGCAACTTTTTAAGAACTTGTGTTAGCTTTCAGAAAATCTGTAACCCAGCGGCAGAGACTCTTCCATTTGTCTGGTGGGAGGTGGATCAGCTCTCAACACAGAGCTTCTCTGTCATCTTCGTACCTATAGAAAAATATACGCTGAAGGCACATCTACCCTGTAAATAGAGAGGGCAGTCACCACGAGCTGCTCACTATGGTCAGGAAGGATGGCAACTGTCTGTTGAGGGACGCCATGCCAGGGGCTAGGTGGATAATGCTGTACGTTGTCTGTTTGGAGAAAAGAAACTTGCATTCCTCGTCACCGTGCAGCCGCGGGATGGAAGCGGTCTCACGAGGTCAGAGCCTGCTCCCTGTCCCTGTGCAGGATCAGTTATATCCGTCTCATTTCTTACAGATGCTGTCTAACCTGACCTGAAGAGCCTCCAATCACAGACTCAGGGCTGTCTCTGGGGCTGCATTCTGTGGTTTCACTTATCCTTACTGGAGTTCCTCTAAAGTTACACAGGGAATATTTGAGTCTGTTACGCTTCATCTATCCCAGAACAACATCCAGCTCCACATCAGTTCCCACGGAACACACCAGGGAGCAATATGAAGAGAGAAAACCCAGTGAGAAGCCCGCCTTCCTACCTGGATGCAGTTGATGATGAACTTGTGTCCTCGGAAGATCTTCTGCAGGACCCCACTCCTGGAGTTGAAGGCTCGCGCGCAGGCGTCGCCGCTCCCGGTGAACACTGCGACACAACCACACGGCCCTTTTAATGGCACTGGCGCAGCGTGCTTGTTTCCATCTGTATTTCTCACAGCACCTCGCTCCACTCATGCTACAAGCATCTATTTCTGTTCTTCTCTTCCACACGCACTTCACCACCTAACCATGCCTCAGTAATTCTAAGCAGGCAATTTATCTCAAGTGCGGTTTCGAGGATTTCCACTAAGCCCCCCATCTGCCTTACTACTTCCAGGTCCCCATTCTGATCGCCCTGATTTGGCCCTGGCTCCGTTACAACATGCTGCATTTCCCCCCGTTTTCAACCCAAAGCTCACTACCCACACACAGGGCTGTCTCTGCTGAAACACCGCAGCCAGACCTTCTGTCCTCAGAGGTGTCCAGCTGCCTACGCGTGCTGCTCAAAGACGCCTTCCAAACTCTTTCAGAGCGGCAGATTTCTACCGCTAAATCCTGTAGCTTAGGATCTTTGCAAGCAGCAGAGCTCTTCAGTGATTTGAGGCCCAGGCTGTGACCTCTGTTTCAGCGTGGCGCAGAACCGTTGGAGGGTTTGGGCCTTAACTCTTGCGTTCTGAGTGCTACATATTGCATGAGATTTTTTTTTTTTTTTTTTTTTTTTTAAATGACATGAAGCATGGCTGGGGATTCTGGCTGTTGATCAGGTTTCCTTGGGGAGCCTTAACATGCTCAGAGAACAATTTGTCAGCACTTCGGGATCTTCACATTACACTGCAGGAACTGCTGCAGCCAGAATGTACAAGGCAGTGCTGCATATTTAGGCTGTGTACTTAGCAATAAGCCCCAAAAGGAGCACATTCGTGTGCTTTAAGGGTTACAATCTGTCTTCGTGAACGCTCACTTTCCTTCACTTATCTAGAGATCATTATTTCAGAACTGCACAATGGATTCACTGCTCCTCGTATTTCGTATCCTTGCAGCAGCCACTAGCATGGAAAGATTTTTACAGAACAGAAAGGCCTGGAAACAACAGACTCCTCCTCTTTTGGGAGAGATTGGGCACTGGATTCCAAAACAGACGTGAAGAAATTAACACAGTGGCAAATTTTGGGCTACAACAAGAGATGAGAGAACAGGCTGCCTACTGCCACCAGCTTTTCAACTTCAAATTGAAAAGCAGGAGGCCGGGTGCTTCCTGGCTGCACCTCCGACACACACCTGGCTATGGGAACATCAGCCTCATTCTACATGGGCCTGCACGAACTCAATTGCCAACACAAGCCTGAAAGAGCATTTGTCCCGTCCTGCACAGCAGGAACAACACAAAGCGCAGAACAAGGCATGTTTTCCCAGTGAGCAGCAGTCGCTTACTACCTGTTACACACAAGCAGAGTAAGAACCAATTAAGAGCTGTTTTCACCATGCAGCTGTCACTTTATTTTAGCTGTCAGGGTTTTGCTTCTGACAGACATACTTTTCGTCTTTTGAACTGTCACTCTGGATTTAGGAAGCCTCCACATGGCTCTGAGCTTTGAAGGAGTGCTGTTGATATAACCCAGATCCTGCATTTAAATGCATGTCTGTATACACGTCTCCCTGAAACAAGTAAAAAATATCAACAATTTTATTTTTTTTTTTAACCTAAATTTCACAGAATCTTGGGAGAGCAGACAGGTTTTAAATGTTCCCTTGAGATCCTGTGACATGAAAAAAACTGAATTAACTTTTAAATGACCATGTACGTACTGTAGGAGAAAAATAACCAAGATAAGATCATTAAGCAAATTAAACTGAGAACCAGCTTTAACATTCCCCATGCCTGTAATTACACAGGCACACTCAGGAAAGCCACTGGGAACTCATTCTGATGATTTTAGGTGAAGTTCTCAGATTTGCTTGGCCTCCCTCTATACTGTAAAGCCTTTTAGGAAACGTAAATATATTTTTCCTGCCCTTCTTTGACTATGTTTTCTTATTTAGACCATAAAATCTTTGAGGCAACAAGCCTTTGGGTACTGATCACATAGCAAGCAACAAAATTTAGATCTTCTAAAAGAAAGTTACCACCTTTCAGCTAAGTTTCTTTCTGTGTTTTTGGGCTGATGTAAATGTGATGTAAACCATAAAAAGTTCATTTATCTGAAAGCATTTTCTCCACATTTTTGAAAAACAGAGAATGTGCACAGTGCTGATCTGTCCCAGGTGAGCAGCTCGCATTTCCAGCTACATTAACTCTAATGTTTGCTACAGGTGAACATGTCTTTGACCACTGCTTTACAATCTACTGCCTTGTTTCCATTAGAATTGCAGAATTGCTAGAATTACGTGTATCCTACCCTTTCAGTGGAATAATTCAACTCTCCCAGTTTGACGCTATTTTTGCATTGATTTTAAAATGAGATCTGAAGTAACACTACGAACACTTCTGTCACACTATCGGGATGTTCTTCACAGGTCTGACTAAACGCAGCAACGTTGCCTGCATTTTAAGGAAGAGTGTTGTGGAAAAGCAACGTATCTGCACGGCAGCGACAGGGCAGAGGGATGAGGGGGAGAAATAAAGCTGCAGAGCTGGTGGGTATCAGATAAGGAAACTTCTGTTTGGGCCTTTATTCCTGATGGTTTTAAAGATTCTGGACAAGTCTGTGCTGGCTGCATGAAAAGTGGGATGGGTGCTGCAAGGAGCAGCTCTGGAGGTTCCTCAGTGAAGGGCACCGTCTGACTCTCAGTGAAGACTCCTCAGTGGATCAGGCCAGCACCAGCTTAGCACAGTCCCCTGAGGTACCCTTCATCAATTCAATGTTTTGTATCTTTTTAATTAAAAGGGTGAAAACAAAACAAAGACAGGATGAAAAAAAAAAAAAAAAAAAGCACTTTGCTTGCCAGCATTCTTCACAGATAAAAATTTCTGGTTGATTTCTCCTGCCCTACCTATCTGCACCTCTGAGCAATAACACCTTCAGGGTTACTACTCAGTGTAGGCTCAGACCCTCCCCCTTCCACTTCAGCCTTTTAGCCAACTGCAGAAGCTGAACTCAGCAGAAATTATAACCTGCAGGTGGGAGAGCACAGGGCAGGTCTGCAGTACAGGTGAGGAGTGCTGAAATTAACCCTGAATTACAACCAGCTGATTTAATGGAGACAGGAGTGCTGTGGGTCTGCTCTTGAAAGGAAGGCCAAAAGAGGCTTCCTGATAGAAATCAAAGTCCAGCTACAGGCTTGGTTCTGCGTTAAGCTTCCAAACATAATGAGGAAATCAGTTCAGTCACTGCTTTATGCTTGGGAAGTGAACAAAGGCACATCAAGTCTAATGGCGGTGGCAGAATAAGACCAGGATGATGCACAGAGAGGTTCAGGCTGATGAGAAGAGAGGTGAAGTCCTGCAGCCCAAACCCTGAAGCACACAGATGGACATGCACAGGGACATGAACAGCCAAGAGAGGGATTTAAAGAGAGAGAATTCTTGGCTAGAAAATGACAACAAGAGACAGTTTTGTAAAGATGCCACGACTAACAGGAGCGCTGGACGCAGTGAGGATGAGTCCCAAGCATTCGTAAGAAGGTAAGCAACACTCAGCTCCAGCAGAAAGTGGTTTGGGGAACAGCTACATGCAGGAGGACAGATACAGGGAGAAGAATTTGTGGAAAACGAGACGTGGAGATAGTCAAGAGTCTGAACAGGAGCGTAACTGTCAGAAAGAAGCAGTGAGGATTTGAGATGTGATTCTGGTCTAGGACAGTCCGTTACACAGCACCAACAAGAGGCAGGCACAGGACTGTAAATCCAGCAGCAGCACTTGCTGTCCCCAGGTAAGCAGCAGAAGCAGGCTGATAGACATCAGGCTAAACCACAGCAAGGCAAACAACCCACGCACAGCTCTGGATTTAAGCCACTTCTCTTCATGACATAAATAAAGCAACTGCCTCTTCATATGCCTGAAGAGGGAGGCGGAAAATGGAGATCTAAGCTTCTCACATGGAATAGAGCAGCAAAGTTTGATCCTGAACGTAAAACATGTTGGCGCTGACAAGTGACGATTTTGCAAGCCTTCAAAATTCTAGCATTCTCCATTGACAATCTTTGCCCAAAGACAAACATCCAAAGGGAGACAGGGGATTGCTGAACATAGGAAAGGCAACTTACAGATCCCAGCGTGGTATTTCAAAGTGCTAACGCTGTGTTTGTGAGCCTTGTACGTTTGGATTCGCTCCCCAGTGTCTACTAACCAGCACTTCACTGTCCTGTCCGCGCTTCCTGAGTACAAGTGCCGATTCACTAGCTGAAGGGAAGAGAAAAAAACATCAGCGATAGTGTCTCAGGCATGTTGGTGACAGAACTGCACTGAAATGACTCATCTGAAGTCATGGTTTCTGTCTGGACAGCCTCAAAACCAAAAAAAAAAAACCCATACCCTGTATGGTAGTTACTGCAAAGCATAGTGGACAAGAACACTTAACAGATCGTAAGTTTTAAATAAAGCAAAGTTCCAGGACAATCTTGAGCAATAAAAAATGTAAATTAAAAATAAAATTCTCCCCAACATAAACCAGCGTACAAGAGGATTACTCTGCACAAGGTCAATATTTGGAAACACAACCTCTTCCTTGAGTCTTGTGTCTTGGTTTCCAGAAGTCTTTTTAGACTGTTACCCAACGCTTAAATAATGAACCGCTCCCACACAGGTTCCAAAACATCTTTAATCAGATTACCTTCTGCTAGGAGGTTAGAGCAAGCCTGCCCCTAAAACCCAAGGGACAGTGCTCCACTACACCAAGACATCCTCCCTATTGTGTAAACTCACCAGTGGTGGAGTTTTTTCCCTTTCCACACAAACATGGCAGAGGAAGGCAAAGGGAAGGATTGCAGAAGGGAAACTGAGACAGAGAGAATGCAACAGACCTGTGCAACACTACAGAACTAGCCAGTATGCAGCCACAGACTATCCAAACTGTGCAAAGCCTGGCAGCTTTGCGGGGAAACCCTCCACAGTGCTAGGAAAAATCTTGCATTCATGCTCACCTAAGGCAAGCAGACTGAGAACAGCCACTGCTCTGCTGAGCTCGGACCGTACACCTCTCCACGCCAAGAACTGGCAGCTGCCATCTGAAGGCAGTGCAGTGGAGGCAGCCATCACACTCACAGCCATCGATCGAGGCAAGTTTCAGAGATTTGTGGCAAGGAAACAGGATTTACACAGAGCAATGATGCCTTAGCTCCCCCCCCCCACCCCGACAGGAAGAGCAGAGGGCCCATGTGACCAGCAAAGCACTGACCCCTTAGGCTCCCAGATGTCTCCAGAAAACCAACTGCAGAACAAATGACAAGTCAGCTGGACCCGGGTGTTGTTCTTAGGGCTCTTTCAAGGGCCTCCTTGCATTATAATCCCTCAGCCTCCACTCTATGCACACTGTTTCTGTCAGGTTTAAATGTTTTTCATTCTCTCCCATCTCCACTCCCCTCTGCAATAGTGTCACTTGTGAAAGGCATCATGAACTAGCAGAACTTGGCCCATGGGGCAGTTTTCACAGCTAAACGTCAGGAGGCTGTAAAACACATCAGCTGTTAAAAGTCAGCAGTGCTTTGAAATGTCACATCCCATTACTTTTACGCTGTTTTAGCAATGGCATTAATACTACATCTCTCTGAGGAAAGAGAAGGAATGACCAGCAGCACTAACAGAAACGGAGAGCTGTAACAGTTAGCCTGAGGAAGGCATCCTGACCTTTCATTTCCGAGCTCAGCTTGGGCAGGAGAATCATTGCCACATGGCCCCTGCTAAATGCAAGAGGTTGTTATGAGCTGAGATCCTGCTGGGCTGCTCTTGGCCAAGTCGTCACATTTCTTTTGCAGACATCTTGCTAGCAGCATCAACCCACCCACTGAAGAAGGGAAAACACTGAGTTATAACCTCCTGCAGGTAAGTGCCACTCAGCATTACCAGTACATTCGGTTACGCTGTGTGATTTCCACATTGAAGTGGGTGTACAAATGCTGAAATGAAACAGAACTGCAGCAACTTGCCGAGATTTCCTTCCTTGCTAGATACAGAAATGCATTAAATGACCTGGGCTTATTTAGGTAACTTCTAGCACCAGGAGCAGAAGAGCTATAAAAGCTTTCGCAGCACAGTCAGACCTGCAGAGGTGGCCCAAAGTCCCCATGCCACCCAGGCTGCCCTGTGACACATTGGTATCTCTTCCTCCCACTCATCAGTTTAAGCAAGCAAGCGCAGTAGCAAAGGATTCTCAGCACTGTTTGGGAACAGAAAGACAGGCAGGTTAAACCATCCACTGGATGTCACAGCCTAAGCCTGCAGCACAGCCGACAGCAAAACCCGCTGCAGGCTCTGACTGTCACACAGCCTCGCATTTCTGGGGCACTTGTGAAATCCAGAGCATGAAACAGCTTTTAGCAGGGAAACCCAATGAGAGCATCAGCTCCGGCTGAAGCTGCAAATCAGACCTGCTGGTGGTACGATGCAGGCATCGCTGCAGCTAAATTGCTGCAGGTATCTACAGGTAAGATAGCCCCTTACAGCCACTGCAGTCTAGGGCACATCTCCTCACACCTTAAAACTGGCTAGTTCTCCCCCAGGCAAAGACAGCCTTCTCAGCTGTAGCCACCTATGTCAGTTTAGGTGAGATAACTCCTACTGCACTCAACGGGATCACGACACCTGAGCTACAGCACTTCAGACATTATTATTCAAAATAACCATCATCACACACAGCCACCAGCCAGAGCACCTTATGAGCAGGCCTTCACATTGTGTAATAGAAAATACTTTCCCTGCTTTATAGATGGGGAACCATGATACAGTGCAGCTCAAGTCCCTGACCAAAAAACATCTTGAAATTCATAGCAGTGTAACTTCTGACTGCCAGAATCCCAGAGCGCAGAACGCATTATATGCCTCAGGGCAGCTGTGATGAGCATCAGTGCACAGGGAACTGCCCACCACTATATGAAAACCAGCAGGGATTCCCTCTGAAAAGAGTGGCACAGAGGTACAGCTCCAGTCTGACCCATGTCATATCAGTGGTTTTACTCCAGAGCCTTCTTTCAGAGTTTGCATCCCCAGCACAGACGCAGCAGCCTGGCTCTAACCCACCACGGCTGGACGCGCTGCACAAATACCCCCGTGCTCGCTGGGCACAAGCCACCTCTGCTGTGGAAGCAGTGGAGGCCCTAAGGTGAGCCAGCAGCATGTGCACTTGGCTCCTGTACTCACTATCTCTTATGCGCTATGTTGGAAACCATCCGAACAGCCCAAGAACGAGGGAAGGGTTAACACTTCCCCTGTATGCTTCCACCCAGCTGCCCAAAGCGCTGACTTTCAAGTAGGTCACCTTCTGCTGGCTCTCCTCCCAGGGCTCTTGCCAACCTCCTTACTTGGCTTCTCCTAACCAGCAGTTGTAGCACTCTCCAAATCAGTTCAAACCTCCCCAGCATGCAGGGGCCATTTAATCCAGATCCACCAGTTCTGTTAGACTGCTGGGCAAACCGGTACGTTCGACTCCCTAGAATCACAGAACGGCTTGGGTTGGAAGGGACCTTGAAGATCATGTTGCTCCAACCCCCTGCCATGGGCAGAGACACCTCACACCAGACCAGGCTGCCCAGGGCCCATCCAGCCTGGCCTTGAGCACCTCCAGGGACGGGGCATCCACAGCTTCTCTGGGCAGCCTGTGCCAGGGCCTCACCTCCCTCATCTTGAAGAATTCCTTCCAAACATCTAACCCCAGCCTTCTCTCTTTTAGTTTAAAGCCATTGCCCTTGTCCCACCACCATTCACTTTCTGAATGGAAGTGGCCACAGTTGCTGTTCCTTGGGTTACATATCCCTGCTGACACCTTAGGCTCAGCTCACCAGTCCCCTCCATGGAGCTGGGCAGAGTGTGCTGACTTCTTCACCAGAACGCTGCAGCTTCAGTGGTCCTACTCTTACTAAAGAATTTAACTTTCTTATGGTTTAGAAGGAAAAAGGTAAAACTTCACCCGATAGATTTTCCAAATACACCCAAGCCTGTCAACTCTTGGTTTAAAAGCAACTGGTACAAACAGTTACATATTCTAATCTGCAAGTGCCTGGAGAAACAGTGATATTTTCAGAGCCGTATTTTCCTTGGCTGGCTTTCGAGTGCTTTGTTCACTTTGGCTAGCTGCCCAACAACGTTGGGCAATTCCTGACAAGGAAAAGCACGGCAAGGCAAGGACACCTGTAGGAGAGCAGCCAACACACAACAGATCTGCAGCTTGGATACTAATGAGCTGCGCGGACACTTCAAACCCAAGGAGCTTCAAAAGAATAAGGCAAGCTGATGACAATCAGATGCCCAGTTTTAAAGCCTCAGCCAGACAGGAAAACAGAACCAAACCAAGCACACTGCATTAATATCTGTAATTCTGGAATGTTCATTTTTCTCATTACGCTGAGGGACTTTGCTTTGCACCAGATGAGACACTGAGACACAACAAGGAGGCGAATTTGTCTCAGTCCTCAGGCCAATGAACTGAGATGTACAGTTCCATGAAAACGTTCGGCCAGGCTAGCCTTTAGTAGCCAAGTCACAGCAGTGGCAAAATATAGGTTGCAAACACTGAAGTAGTAACAGGTTTCACTTTAAACAAATGCCTGTATTATGTAATCCTGATGTTGGTTGCAGCTCCTAGACACGCCACGGCTCAAATAAATAAGCACAGCTAGGGCTGGTCTCTCAAGGCAGTCACAACCCTATTGCTCCACAAGCCTGGCTGAGCTGAACACATGCAGCAGCTTAAGACAATTTCCACCTGTATGAATGCCAAAAAAGTATCAGCCAAAGAGCTGTTTAGCAGGTATTTCAACCTACAGCTGACAGGAGCGGACTCCGCTCTCCCAATTAACCTTTGCTATAAGCCACAAATTGCCTCTCATCCGAGGACAGGCAATTAGCCCACCGATCAGATCAGGGCACCTCCTCTTCCTGCAGATCACTGTGCTCAGACTAGCTCCCAGGAACTCGGGTTCCCATCAGCACGTTTCCCACTGCCAACTTGTTCTCTACATGGGGGTCAGCACTCCTACAAGCTGTCAGCTGGGTCTTCTGTTCACAGCTGCTCTGAAGCTGGAAATCACTGACTTGGACCAGTCTCAAGTTACAAGTATGTGAGCCTTCCGCCCAGTTTGACTTTCAGGATCCCGTTCAAACCACATTCATTTTAACGAGCTAAATAACTCCCTGTGGGCAAGAAATTGTTTTGTTTTTTAGTTTTTGTTTTGTTTTTTAACTGAGAATCCATCTAGGGTGAGCTCTCTGGTCTAGCTGTTAGAGACCATTCTTCAACTTCTTCCCTGCAGTGCAAAGTAAGGGTCCTGGAAACATGTTCCTCTTCTAAAGGTGCTGAACACATTCAGATTCCCCTGATTCATGCTCTGACGAGCTATGCAACAAATACAAACTACAAAAAAATACGCACACAATTTAAGCAGTATGATGAGAAAAAAAGCTGTCCCAATGATCACAAAGTTCAGTGCACAAATGGAGCTCAGGCAGTGGCTTTGCTCAAAGCATTCTTTTCTTCCATTCAGCTTTAAAAGACAACTAAGGGGAATGTTCCCAACAAAAGATCTTTCGCAGGAAAACCAGAAGCAAGTCCTTGCCCACTCATGTTCCTTTAGACTCCTTTTGCAATTCTCATCCTTGCAAGAATGTTCGCTATAGAATCCAAGCTAAATACCAAGCTGGATCATTTCTTTCTGCCAGCTTTTGGCAGCACAAATTTGATAAATACTCAGCCTGAACAATCAGCAAAGGACAAAGCAATCCTTGTGAGCAGTTTGCAAAACCACTCTGGAGACCTTTAGAGTAACACACACAAGTAAATATTTAGGCCAGGGTTATTCAGCCTATTGCAGACAGCAGTGTTAACGGGAAATGCACGTCTGACTATTAATTACAAACACTGGTCTTTTGCAAGGCCTGAAATTTTTCAGTGGAAGAAACACAACGAGCTGCGTGATTACACTCAGCCCACCCTTGCATTTTCCCCGTTGCTTCCTATAAAATCTCACCATTGGCTCTTAGATGAAGACAGAGCACTCACAACAGCTGCTGTCCCTTTCCTGCCAAGCTACCAACACACACAGCAAGAGAAACATGACTGAGGAGTTCTGGCTGCCGTGCTGGTAGTTACCTCGCCTGACGATGGGAGTGAAGGAGCCAAGGCGGCCAAGGCACCTAGCACACACAAAGTCTGCTGGCAAAACTTTTATGAGTTTAATTTAGATGGTGGAGGAAGAGAAGAGTGGCATTACAATAAGCAGGTACCTGCAGCAGAGCTGTTCTGAGAGCAGACCACGTGCAGTCACCTCAGCTGGTCACCCACCCTCCGCAGACAGGCTCCCCGAGGAAGCTCCCTGTACTGCTACAGAAACACTGTCGGTATTTACTGCAATGTAACGGCAGGTGACTGGAACAGCCCAGAGCTATCTGCAGCAGTTCAGAACATCCTGGGGCACTCCTGCCAGTAACAGTGCATTTTAAAGTTGGGGAAAATAATGGTGTCAGTACCCAAATTTCTCCTGTTCTCTGTCCAGGACAAGACACCACACCAAACTCAATTTCTTAAATGTTCTGAAAGGTCAGCCTCCCTAAGGAACCTTCATTTGCATAAATAAAATGAAAATAAGTGTTTGGTTTTTTACCTCTTTACCCAAACAAGCATTATACCAGCTAGTGAATGGGTAACAGCTACTTTTAATTGCTGGTACCAGCTCAGCTCCTCCAGGAGGAGGGAGTAAAACTCTGGTGTAATTAGTAGCTCACTCTTCTGCTCTGAAGAAACTGGACTACTGCCAGCAATCAAAACTGTCTGCTGGCTACTGTGAGTGACTCACAGCTACCTCCAGGTCCTTCCGGACCCAAGGTTTGAAAAATACTACACTAACTCACTGACACAGATTGCAACACTGTCACAAAGAGGAGGCCCTGGGCAAAGAAGGCTCCAAATCTTCCTGGAGAACAAAAAAATTATTTAAAAAAAAAAAAAAAAAGCAAAACCAAAACAAAACACCACACACACCTCTCCTCGTTCAGGAAGTTTCCCTTCTGTTGTAACATCTTTGTATGGATTCTGGTGATTGACCCCTTTCTGAAAGAATGAAAATACCATGTGGGCTGTGCTGAGAGGCAGCCAAATGGAACAGAAGGGCCAGTGTTGAGCCCAGTAAGGAAGAGTGAGGAAGGAGGGAAGATCGACAGGCTGAAGCTATTCAGCAGCAGCATGGTGACTGATTGAGCTGGGGAAGTTTTAGGGCAGCGTGTACCCAGCTGGCATACCCAGCCCCAGCCTCAGACATCGGAGCTGATCGGAGGAGAAGCAGTGGCTACCAGTTACTCACAGCTATAGGACGAGGATTTGGCCAGGACTGCTGCCAGCACAGTCTTGGCAGCAGTACTCCTGTCTACTTTGAACTGTTCAGGTTTTCCAAATAGATGTGTTGGTTTTGCTCTTCTCTTCTCCTACAAGGAGTTCTGTTTGTTTAAAACCATTGTGCTCACAAGCAGAAAAGCATTGCTCATTCTTGAGCATTCAAAGAGTGTAATTGAATTTCCCAGGCTTCTGGGAGAGGGTCAAGCCAGTTTTGTGTAACAATTTCAGCAAGAACCCAATTAAATTAAAGCAAGCTCTGTTGCTGCCAATCTGTGCCTCGGAGAAGGGCTGCAATTAAACGGCAAAACATAGTGTGACGCTAAGAACAGCAACAGTTTTACTTGAGTATCTTCAAAATACACTACCACAATATCATAAAAACAAGCTTGAACACTGTGAATTTACCCAAGCAAGACAAACATTACTCCAGGGCAACATGACTTGGTTCTTTTTCCTTTCTAAAACTGAAGGAAAATGGAATTCCTTCAGCACTACTGGGTTTTCAGTCTGCCAGTGTCGGCTGTGACTATCTTCTTTGGAAGCAGAGGCAACATTTATTAAGCAGCCTTTAAAAATACATGCTGTAGCCTCTGTAAAGGAAAAGCAGTTATACAGACAAGAAGAGTAGTGAGAACACTATTGTCTGATGGAAGCTAATGCAACACATCTACTTAAAACATTTAGGTTCACTGACCTGAAATTAACTTACAGAGCATCACGTGCCTTCAAGTATTTCATTAGTGTTTTCTAGTGAATAACGGACTTTACAGGACAAGCACTTGTACCATAGTTCCCCTTTTCCTTCTTCATCTCCCTAAACCTACTCCCTCCCCTGCAACCTTAACAAACTTGGCAACATTCAGTAGAAAAATACTGCAAACAAAAATAAGGTATAGTTTTTCAAGTCACATCGAATTTTTTCCCCTCTCTCCTTCACTATTTCCTGATTTCTCTCCCCCAGGCTCTGCTTCTCTTTTCCATTTTCCTTGCCCATTCTCTCATTTGGCCATCTCTTTCTTTCTTTTCTCAGATTATGTCTGTGTGGTTTTAAAGGCAGGATTTGTTACAGCTTTACGCTTTCCTACTATCTCTTGCCCACAATTCTGGGTTGTTTTTTGGTTTTTTAAGATATCCAGTTTACTCTGATTTTTACCCTCCCCTTTTTAAGTGATCCATGTGTCTGCTTCACTGCTCCAACAACAGCTCAGGTTATTTTTCTTCAAAGTCTGGTGATCCAGTGTGTGCAACCCCACTCAGAAGAACAGAACACACATCCCACACGTGAATTTCAAGACCTAGGAGGACTCAGACACTGAGCTAGAAGTTAGGCCAGTCTAGCCACTGGAAGCCAAGAGGATACCAGAATGCATTTTAGGGAAGGAGCAGTTGTTCCAAGACCACAGAGCACTGTTACCCTGTTATTACATGAATGTTTAAGAATAGCATTTGTAACCTGCCTCTCTGAATGTAAAGAGCCTCTCTGTGAATGAACAGACAGCTGAGACCCACACAAACTAGGACACGGATACCCGCTTCCAATGGCTCTTGGAGAAGCCTCCATCCTTACCTCTAGACAAATTATTGATCCTTGGTGCTCTTTGAACACTTTCAGCTGCTCACCAGTGACAATATTCCACGTTCGAATGGTGTAGTCCGTGCTGCCAGAAAACAGCTCCCTGTTTGGTGCGTCGAGTATAAGGCATAGGACAGCCCCGGTGTGTCCCAGCAGAGTCTGGTAGCAGCGCCCGCTGGACACCCACCAGACCTTCACAGTGCAGTCCGTGCTACCTGTCACCAGCAGATCTCTGCTCACTTTCTCCTCCTCCTCCTCTTCCTCCTCCTCCTCCTCAAGGACATCCTTGGAGGAATAGTGAGCTAGAGTCAGGACACAGTTCCGATGGCCCCGGAATTCCTGGATTTGTTTCTCCTTGTCCACACTCCAACAGCGGGCTGTCCTGTCATAGGAGCCACTGAAGAGATAATCCTTGGCAACCAGGATCCTGTAACAAATAGGAGTTTGTATCTATTAACAGTAACATCCTTTTTACGTGACCTTTTTTTTGGTCATCATTTCAGTGCAAGCACAGTGAAGTTAGAAACAATAGCAGGAATACAACATACATAACTCTGATTCAGCCCGCATTTAAAACACATTATTTATGATCACACACTATTTTCGACACCAAAGACTTCCTTGTTTTTACTTTTGAAAAGTAAGACCCCTTATTCAGGTACACCAATGCGGATACTTGAGCACTGTAGCACTGCAGCTTTGAGGAGCTGTGTTTTTCTAAAATGTTTTCCAGCAGCACCACTATGTACTTTTCTAGAGTGATGTATGCTAACGAACGGTTGTTAGTTCGCTGGGGCAGGGGAGAGAGTTGTGGGTTTTTCTGTGTGTTTTCTGTTGTTGTTGCTTTGTTCTACAAATTTATCATTTTTCCTGATAATTATGTATTAGCATTTTTTGTAAACAATTATTTATAAACTGGCTTATGAAAATAGTTTGGAACTATAACAACAGAACACACATTCCCAGAACCAGAGCTGTAACTAATAGTGCAGAAAGATAAACACCGTTCCATTATCAAATGGAGAGTGCAGACAAAATTGCACTAATTTCACTTAGTGCAGGATCTTAAAAAAGACAGAGCAAGAGCACCCCACTAATTACAGAACTAAGGAGCAAATCAGAGATTACAGCTCAAGAATTCAGCTTACTGGGCCTCCACAATAGTGAGTTGTAGCTGCACAAACACAGAGCAGATAACAGAACAGCCCCTGTGGATCAATTTCCCAACTGGAAATAGGGGTCACTATAACCTATCTTCTTTGTCGTCTGCGTTTGGTCCTCTGGAACCTTTCAAACTGGCAACAAAGACATGAATAGGGAACACATTTCCCAGTTGCTGATTCAAGCAAAATGAGGCTAGTGCCAAAACACAGACAGAGCCAGCCTTCCTAACTATTTACAGCATCATCGTATGTGTTTTGAGTTTGGCAAACAACAACAACAACAACAACAATTAAATTTTTGAGTGCCTGTTCTACTTGT
Source organism: Alectura lathami (assembly GCA_013399715.1). Lineage (NCBI taxonomy): Eukaryota > Metazoa > Chordata > Aves > Galliformes > Megapodiidae > Alectura > Alectura lathami. The sequence continues at coordinate 157,283 of VXAV01011716.1, forward strand.
GATTAACTAAAACCACCCCAAATATTGAAAGGCACTTTAACATGAACAAGCCCATCAGTTATGTACAATCAGTTTAATACTTAACTCCACTCGCACAAGCAGGAATAGTAATTCCAGAAACAGCCCTGACTTTATCCCTCTTAGTGACTCAAAGGCTTGACGTGATGTTTTCACATCTATTTATCAGAAGCATCTGTTATCAATTGAATAATTTCTTCTGGAATCTCATTCCTAACTCTGGATTCAATTCCCCTGCTGTGTGCCTTTCATTTCTCTCCTATCTGGATGTGTCAGCACTGTTGCTAGGAAAACTAACCATTACAGCAGAGAACACGTGTAGCTTGCACTCAGAGGTTTACACAACCTATTTTGTTAGCGTAGTAATGGAAAACTGCAGTAAAATGTCAATCTTTGTGATAAACAGATTACAGGAACACCCTGGAAGAACTCCATGGAACCAACCTGTTCACAATCGACGTGTGCCCTCGGTAAATGGCCAGGCACTGGCCTGTCACCACATCCCACTTCCGAATGGTATGATCTGCGCTACAGGTGAAGGCAGCCTCGTTCTCTAAGTGGCAGAAGGTGATGTAACTTTCATGGCCTAGGAACAAGAGCAGACAGAACAGAAATTCAAACAAAGTGCATGCGAGCAGGGCAGACTAGGTGAGCTCTTCAGCTTAACCAAAAGTACAAAAAAAAAACAAATGGACTGAAGTTCTAGTTTTAAATGCACAATCACATTCTTCACATTTAAAGACTTGTATAAAACACAACATTTTTAATTAACAGAATAAAATTTTGCTTCATTGGTATAAGGATTTATTGAGAGAGTAAAATAGCCCAGTTCCATCAACCAGGCAGCTCAAATAGTTTTACAAAAGCATAATGTGTTGAATTAGTATTGGTGTAATAAAATTTGGACTAACAGAGTTTAAAACTAGTTTGTTTTTTTTTTTTTTCTTTGTTTTAAATACACAAATGCTTTTGCTTCCATCTTCTAAAGTCAGGAAAATAGGCTGCACTTCAACCCAGCCCACTGATTGGCAGGACACAAACAGCAGTCCTAAACTAAAGCACGAAACTAGGAAAAAACACAGCGATGTGAGCGTTACCAGCGAGTTCAGCTTCACTGTCCAAGCAGATCAAAGGCAAACAAAAAATAAAACATAACTGGTAAAAAGTCAGCCAATACTTCCCCCATTATGACTAATAACATGAGGGAAAACAGTTTTCAAAATATCAGTATACCTTTAGGAAATAACGCAGAAAGAAAGAGTAAGAGCACAGTTATTTATACAGCACTGAGAGAACGCTGGGATTTCACAGTTACAATAGACACGAACTGCTACACTAGAATTTCATGCTGAAAATGTGGAAATGCCAGTGAGGAGTGATCTATATTGCAACCCTGAACTTTCTTTGCCACTTAGCAAGATATGCCATTGTTTTGTCATACCACAAAACACACTGCATTTAAAACCAGCTCAGGATTTGTGTCCCAGCCTTGTCCAAGATCTCTTGTATGAAATACTGACACCTATCAAGGTGACACAGTAACCTCTTACAATCTTTTAGATTTATATATTTAGACTCTAAGATTTCAAGACCAAGATTTCTTCCTGAGCATCACACGAGAGCCTCAGGCTTTGGTTTGAAGTTAGACCTACTGGGATTTAGAAATATATATATACGCATAAAAAGGACAAATGTGATTAAAAAGAAAAAGAGACAGAGTCACCAGAAAAACAGAATGTTGTGCAATAGAGATATTAAAGAACTGAGGGAAAGCAGACTGCGCAGTAAAACATTTAGGTTCACCAACAGCAAAAAACGTGATTTTATTGCAGTTCCTGTAGTTCAAAAGCCTTGTAGTGACCAGCAAATCAGAATTGATATTACAAACACACACACAGTCTTATTTTCTTCTAAGCAAATTCACAGATGCCAAAAACTAAACAGATCACCAGGACAATAGGCAAAGTATACTCATCCTCACATTTCTGTGAAAACTTTTTGCAAAGCAGCTTAACTGGGACAGGTCTCAGCTACCAGCACTTTTTTCGCAGCAGCATCCAACCCTGCTCTTAGAAGGTCAGCGCAGCATCTTGGTTACTGCAACAAAGTCTGCCAGTCAGGTTTTAACCGTCAGTAATACTGGAGCCACAAAAAGCACGCCAAAACCCCCTGCGGCAGACAGAGTCTGGTGATGGTCTGGTCAAAAACTGCCACCACAGAAGTCTGCTGGTTGTGCTGTGGGAGAAGCTTGAAACTGTGTTACAGTTTATCAGTAATTACAGCTTTTACAACGTGAATTTACACAAGAATTGTATAAGTATGTAAATATAAAATACATACAATTACCTGATTTGATTGACAGTTCACTAACCATCTAGCCAGCCTTCTCTAAAGTCCAAATACCAGCAGTTCACAGGCCAGATACTGACTATAATCCAATATACTTAGCTTTTAGTTAAAAGTTAATTACTGCTTTAAATGGATTTCTAATCCCTAAGTAAACGCAGTGAGTTTTTCAGGAGACAGAGCCATGGCAGGATGTTGGGGCAAAGGCAATACCCCATAGTTAAAAACAAGCACACAAACAAACAAAAAAATCCCAACTATGTTTATTTTTGGAAGAAAAAAAGGAACAGAAATTCCAAATGTAAGAGCTTTTTTTTTTTTTTTTGCTATATCAAGAGAAAAAGAACTTGAGTGAGTGGGAATACAAACATAATCTTTGGTCCACAATCTGACTCCTGCATGACTGTGCATTCTGCAGAGCTTTTCTTTTTTTTCTTTTAATTATTCAGATGTTAGTCTGAGGATAATAAATTTTGTTAAAAATGCAAAAACAATTTAGAATTAAGAAAAAAAAGAGCAGCTAACATTTACATGTGTCAAATGTAAAGTTCTATGGGGAAGAAAGCATCCTATTTAGTAAGGTTTCTTTCCAGACTTCTGGGTCAAGAGGTTCTAAATAAAGATCATCTGGAAAATGAGATGATTAAAAGGATTAAAAAAAAAAAAAAAAAGAGAGAGAGGCAATAAGAAGTCAAGATTTCATCAGGACGTAAAGCAGAAGGCTTCCAAAAACAGAAGTCAAACAACTGCTTTGCTCCACACCCCGAAATAAAAGGATCTGTGCATTCAGTAGTGCTGGTAACCTGTTTGGGGTTGAAAGAGCTTCTGCTTAACATTCCTGCAACCAACATTCAAAAAAACAAACAAACAAACAAACAAACAAAAAAACAAATCACACACAAAACAAGCGTGATCTTGGCCGCACGGCAGGCAGCGGGGACCGAAAGCGACCAGAACACGCTGTGTGGCCTGCGCCGGCCTTCAGACTCGCACAGCGGTCGAAAACAACCCCGTACCTTGGAAGTGGCCGCGGCACTGGCTGTCGGCCGTGCTCCAGAGCCGCGCGGTGCCGTCCTCGCTGCCCGTCAGCAGCCGCTGCCCGTCGGGGCTGAGGCTCAGCCAGTTGATGCCTCCCTGGTGATCGGCGCAGACCTTCACGGCCGAGCCGCCGTTCCCCATCCTGGCAGAGGCTCTGGGGTCAGATCACCGGCGACGCGCAGCCCCCGGACGCGGCTCCGGGCCTCCAGCCGTCTCCCACCAACCAACTCCAGCCATTAGCTCAACGCCGAGCAGCCAGCCGGGCCGCCCGGGCTGCTGCACGGGGACGCAAAGGAGGGAGATAAGGACACGGTGAATCGTTTGACCTCCCCCCGTGGACCCATCGCTTTCTCGGCCAGGATGCATGCAGGCTCTCGAGCACCTCTTTCTGCACAGAAAGCCCCACCGAGTGAGGCAGCCTTGCAGCCGCTCGCGCGCTCTCCCCGTGGGCACAGCGGCACATCCCGCCCCTGAGGGAGAACCCAGCCCTCCCAGCCCCGGGGTACCTGGTGCCCCGCACGAAGGCACTCGGCTACGCTTCTTATTGTTAAACCATCTTAAAGCTCACTGACGAGTGAAGGAAGCCCAGCCCCGGGCAGCCCCCAGCGCCCGCCCGCGCCCCCCGCGGCCGCCGCTAGCTCACCTCAGCGGCCCCCAGC
>VXAV01011716.1:162401-184741 GCA_013399715.1 Alectura lathami
CCCCCCCCCAAATCTCTGTGACTCATCAAAACCTTTGGGGCTGTTTCTCAGTAATGGAGACCCTCGTGCCAGCTACCCCACAGGCAAGCCAGGCTGGCGGCAGGGCCCCTGCCTCTGTGGGCCCCCGAACTGCCAGCCGTGGGCTGCAGGGTGACGGGGCGTCGCAGCTCCGAAATGGGGCTCTTCTGTGCCAGGAGCGGCACGGAAACAGGAGAGATGGATCCTGTCCCACCACAGCATAATTAAACATACAAAAGATAAATCTATTGGGCAGAGAAAGGTGACGAGAGCCCCCAGCAAGGCCGTGGTGGCATCAGGCGTGGATCCCGTTGCCCAAACTGGACAACTGAGAAGTGGGCAGCCAAGCCACCCATGATGCTAAAAACACACCTGCGGGGTAGGATGAGTAGCAAACCCCCTTTTCCTAGTTCCCGCTCCGTTTAATCAGAGAAGCACCTTTTGTGTAAATCGCTGGCTTCGAAGTGGGCCCACTGGCTTCGTTTCAGGCTGTCATGTTCAGTGTAGAGGTTCACCAGGCATTAAATAAGACAGCAGCCCCACTCCTGCATGATGTATTTCAGTGCGTGGGCTGTGCAGAAATGCATGCATTAAATGGATACTTAATGGGATATTTTATTTTGCACAGCACATTCTGGCAGACGTGAAAGAGAGCTAACACGTCCCGCCCAACACCAAGACGAGATGGTTCTGATTCTGCTGCTGGTTGTAACCGCACAGCCACAGAGAGGCTCACTGGAGATGGAGCTGCACATTTGCGTTCTGCCTGGCGTATTTTCACCATTTTCTGAAGTCAAGCATTTCTGTACCATCCCCAAGCTCAACACCATGCACTCAGTGACTTCTGGTGTGAGACATGAGCACTAGATGTCTTCCCTCTGAAAATCACATTATCCGTGGAAAGATATTTTTTTCTGGATGTGTCGGCCTGGGAATCGGCTGCTCTCAGGGAGTGTCCCTCACCATCTGCTCGTACATCTGTCAAATCCACTCACAAACCACTGCACGGAGTCCCTGTTTGGGAAACTGTAGGATAGATTAGCACTCCTTTTTATTTTCCTGTGCTGCAGTGATGTGAACACAGGGGGAAGTTCAGATGGAGGGGGTATTTTGTTGGGTCAGAGGCAGGTATGGACGTTTTAAACACACAGTTTAAATCTCCAGGGAAGGCTGAGCTGCCAGGGAAACCCTTGGCCATGGCTCAGGAGGCCATGGGAGTCGGCTGTGGGAGCCTGCAGGAGCAGAGGTTGTGCTGTTCTCTCCCCCTTGTTTAAACGCCTTTTTAAGGTTTTTTATTGTTATTTCAAATGAATATTTCCCTCCCGTGGTGACTGATGAAAGCAGCTGAGCTTTTGAACATTTTCATTAATATTTATTCATTTTCTTGGGGTTTATAATATTCTTTTTCTATTGCTTTTATCTGCCTGAATTTTAGATTATGTGTCTTTGTATTATTGTATACTCCTTCTTTTTAAATGTAGTGTCGTGAGGAAGGCAAAAGGAAATTATCAGCTGTTTGATTTTGCTCTTCAAGGCCCAAATCCTGCAATGAATCATTCATCCAGACACACAAGCATGGGCAAGCACAAAGGTTAGTGTTGCTGGTGTACATTTCACTTGTCATATCTGCATACAGAGATGTGTGAGCTGCACCCATAACATCCAGATAACTGTAGGCCTTTGAGAAGGTATCTGGATGCTTATGGCTAGACTCATGGTACATGATTTGGGGGATGCAATGGCTACTGCAAAGTTTAGAGCTCAGTTTAAAATCTTTTAGTAGTTACCAAGGAGTGGCAAGTACCCCCCAAATAAAGGATTTGGAGTTTAGGTCATTTACATTGTCTTTTGCGAGGGGAGGGGTACCTCTGTCCTTCACCCTGGGCTATTCCAGGGGTTCAACATGAGCAGGTTCCTAATTCTCTTCCATTAAGTGAATGAATTGGGACCTTTGTCTTTAAAACACACTTTCTTTTCCACCATAGGTTCGGCTTGTTCTCATGGCTTTGATCCACTAACAAAACAGTTTGGGGAGACTCCTTAAATCACCCCAGTAATGGTCGGGTGGGAAAGCCTCTACCAGCAAACTTCATCCCAAATTATGTGTGTTTAGGGTCTCACTTGACAGACCTTCAGTCATGCCGTGTGGGCTCCATCTTATGTGTAGCTCCGCAATGAAAATGCTGAAGAACTTTTCCCTTGATAAGGTTTGGGGAATGATGCAAATGGTTTCAAAATGTTATTGATGTAATTCGTGGGGGAGAGAGCACAGGCAGCTCTTCCACCTCCCCCTTCTCGGGCTTTGGGTATGTGGATGGAATTGCAATGGGCTTTAATGAACTACAAGGACATTTTTGTTCTGTCAAAGAAGCAGAGCCAATAATGCCCCAAAGAGGTCAGCACCAGAGCTCCACTCACCCCAAAAACAAAGGAATAAAGTGTGCAGAAATGCAAATTTTCTTTCTTAGGGAATTAACCCTTTCCACGATCCTAACACCTCCGCATTCCCACAGAAGGACCTTTATGGCTGCCAGCCTCTTTTCACCAAACCCTGTATAGCTCCGCTTCAGGCTATCAGCTCCAATCACCATCAGATTTGCCGATAATTAAGTATTTTCTCCTCTTTCTTTATCTCATAAAATTACAAAAGCCAACTAACTCTCTCCTGAAACTACTATCAGGGTCCTGGAAAACTGATACTAGCATATCCTGCACTGCTTTTATTTTTTTTTTTTATATCAACCAGATCATTATAGTGAATAAGAATTGTTAACCTCAAAAGTCCATGTGGTGTCTCCAGTGGCAAAGTTCCTCACATAGCAAAACTAATCTATGCTAAGAAAATTTCTCTAGTAGGGTTAAATTTGATTTAAAGATTGATCTAGTTACCCTGGTACAGTGTAAATAAAATTTAGCCTTAAATAAATTTCAGTGTAGCTTCTACTGGTTTGATTTAATTCAAACTGTTCTCAACGTCTGAACAGCTTCACTTGCATTAAGAGTTGGCACTGGTGAAGGCAGATTGATCTTTACATGGATTTAATTATCAAAGCTCAAGCAGATGTAGTTTTACTCTGAAGTGAGGGCGGGGTGGGGGAGTTGCTCTTTATGTGAGAGAGCAACTANCGTGGCCATGTACTCCGGCAAGTGCTCCTCTTGTCTTCCCTGCATCCTTTAGGAGGTCCAATGACAGCAACGTTCAACTTTTCCTGGCAGAGGTACGCTGCAGCTAAAAGGTGGGCAAGAGCTTTGTGTTAAAATGCAACAGCATAGCTCTGTAGGATGAAATGTCTTGATTTCCCAGCCCGCTGCCACAAGTATGAGGGCAAGTCAATGGAAGCTGGATAATTCACAATTCTGAAAGGAAATACCTTTTAGGCAACATGTAATCAGTCTGTGGAACTCATTGCCACAGGATGCTGTTGTGGCCAAGAGTTTAACAAAGAAATTCACTGACAATTCATACCGTAGGACCCTGCCAGCCCTCAAAATTTATCGTAGACCACCACGTAGCTCTCAATCCATGCGGGGCCTTGCGTCCAGGTCACAGCACAGGGGAAGGCTGTGACTGTGCATTGCATCTGGGCTGTGTGCAGTATTTCCTGGGGGCTCTCTGAAAGCAAGGGTTGCTTTGATCCACAGACCAGCTGCAGCCTTATCGCCGTAGTAATGTCTACATGTGGAACCACGTGCTCTTTGGAGCAGTCTTCTTACCACTCAGTTTAGCAGACCTGTTGGAGTGGGCGCTCTTCCCGTGTAACAGCACAGGAGGGATGCTGTGTGCCTGCCCCTCTCCCCATGATGCCTGACAGTTTGTAGCTGGAGTGCAGAGCCAGGTTTTGCACTGTAAAGCACCGGTGGTGTGTGCGATACAGTTTGGGAACAGAGCTGAAGAAGCTCATGTCGAGGTACACAGACAACTGCAGTATTGGCATTTGTATTAAGAAACACCAAAAACATTTAGGAAAGTACATTGACCCTCCCCATTCGCCTGCTCTGGAATTTCTTGCGTTTTCCCGAGGTCATCCAAAGGCCTTTGGAGTCTCTGGGCACAGTGCTTGTATGCACTGTGTGTTCTGCACACAGTCTGAAGCTATCCTTTCAGACTTCAGACCCAGACTTTGCAACTTAAGTCAGCATTGCAGTTCCTTCTGAACATGCATCCTCATATATGTGTGGATCCGTTGCAATGAAAAAAGTCCCAGAGTGCTCAAAAGTCTAGCCTGGGTATAAAGATTTAGCAAATTCCCACTACAGGATAAAAGATGGTTTTGAAACTGTCACGTAGCCCAGGATTTCCTGTAAACATCTACAAAGTGCTTTCGGTTTTTAATCAGATCTGAAGCAGTGGTTTCAAAACAGTTCTTTCAAAAAACACTTGGTTTTCTAGGTTTTCTGTTACTGCTGTAACGAGAATGCTTGCCTGCTGAACTCACATCCATCCCTGCTGTCCCCTGCTGCTTTACCCAGGGGGTGGACTATGCATTAGCAATGTCAGGGGTCTGCAAACCTGAGATTTGGAAAGTCAAGTGGTATTCAGTAACCTAGCGAGTGGTTAGGTGGTGGTGATGTTGCCGTCTGGTGCAAATGGGCTCTTAGTAGCTAACGCCTGTCAGCAGTGGGAGTTCAGCCCTGAACTCTGAGGGGGTGGATTAACTTTTTGCTGTGATGAACTGGTGGCTTAAAAACCACTACTGTGAAGGAATCTTATCTCTCTGGCTAAGAAAGCAGATGTAATTTCCTATAAATTTGTAAGTTATGGTATAAATTTATAATAAATATAAAATAACAGGTATAAATTTGTAATTGCATGCCAGCACATGTAAGATCTTTGCTGTAAACAGCTTTCCCCTCACATAGTCTATAGATGGCAAGGCCCTTCCGTCATGTCACTGTATAGTGAGAACTTTACTGCATAATTCAAAATCACAAATATTTACAAAATTTCAAAATAATAGTAAAATGCTCATTTTACCCTGTTCCTTACTTTCATGGGAGCCCTGCTGTTCCTTCCAGACGGTAAGCTGGCCTCTTTCCCAGACCATATATCTCTTATGACAGGCTCCTTAAGGACCAAATCTAAAGGGAAGCCAAAAGAAATATGTCTTACTAAGTGACACAAGAGTAACTTTCTTAGCCTGATTCTGAGACCATTTTAACAGATTTTGCACTGAAACAGCTCTGCTGGCTTTGACTGCATTAATCCAGATTTGTACTAATGCAGGCAGAGAGACCCAGTGCCCTTGACACTGGTACAAAAACAAATTTCTGAAAATGTGGAGTTACAACGAGTGTTATAACACAAGTAGTATTGTAACAATTGCATGCACATCTGGCCTCTGAAAGGTTTCTCAGTGGTTTGTCTGCCTGGTTGTTAGCAGAGCTAAACTGCAATGCTACCTTAGGTAAGGCAGGATCCTTCAGGCCTCTTATACGTTGTTGCTGCTAAGACTCCTACCAGCAACTGATACCAAACTCACTGATCAAAACAGAAGTGTCTTCTACAGCTGTGACCAAGCTTTGTACCAGGTCTTCATGGCCAGACTGCCCCTGCTCCTGAGTCCTGCAGGAATTGCAAACTTATTCCAGGAGGTTTAAGAAGGGCAGGAAAGGGCTTAGCTGGATGTTGCTGTTGGTGGGAGCAAATCGAACCATCCCCAGGGGATGTCAAAGCTTCACAGAATCCCAGACTGGCTGAGGCTGGCAGGACCCCTGGGTCTATCTGGTGCCACCCTGCTCCAGCAGGGCCACCCAGAGCAGGGTGCCCAGGTCCATGTCCAAGTGGACTTAGAAGATCTCCGTGGAGGAGACCCCACAATCTCTCTGGGCAGCCTGTGCCCGTGCTCTGTTTCATGTCTCTGCCAGTGCTTGTTTAGAGCCAATGCTGCTCTTCATCATTCACCAAATACCCCAGTGATCCTTGGCAAAGAGAAGGATAGCAGGGTAATAATGGTAATGCTACGTGAGGATTACTAGCATGTCTGCAGCATGAGCTGCTCGAATGCAGCATCCCAGGTTGTTTTCATAGAGAAAACACTCACATGATGCACCTACCTTTTTCTTTTCATGCACTTCTTTATTTTATTTACAAGGTGCATTTCTCTTTCACCTACAATAATAGTAGCACTGTCTTTTCAAGTTCTCTTGCCCCTGTGGGACGGATTTTATTTCTACCTGACCTAATACAGGTTTGCTTAGGAAACGGTGCTACATCAACCTCCACCTCTAGCCACCAGGAGTGACCTCACACATGACTTCGGTGAGTTTGAGCTCACCAGTGAACAAGCTCTGTGTGAACAAGCTCTGTCTCTCTCTCTTGTTGCTATTGGGCCGTTGTTATTGTTGGCAGCAAGTTGGATCTGAGCCAGCTGTGTGCCCTGGAGCCAAAAGGGCCAGCCGTGCCCTGGGGTGCACCAGGCCCAGCACTGCCAGCCGGGCGAGGGCAGGGATCGTCCTGCTCTGCTCTGCCTGGTGCGGCCTCACCTCCAGCACTGGGTACAGGTTTGGGTGCCACAATGTAAGAAGGACATAAAGCTGTTAGAGAGCATCCAAAGGAGGGCTGTGAAGATGGGGAAGGGTCTGGAGTAGCAAGGCATGTGAGGAACAGCTGAGGGCCCTTGGTTTGTTGGGCTCAGAGCAGAGGAGGCTGAGGGGAGGCCTCATGGCGGCCTACAGCTCCCTCCCAGGGGAGCAGAGGGGCAGGCGCTGAGCTCTGCTCTCTGGGGACAGTGGCAGGGCCCGAGGGCACAGCACGGAGCTGTGTCAGGGGGTGTTAGGAAAAGGTTCTGCCCCAGGGGGTGGTGGGTATGGCACAGGCTCCCCAGGGCAGTGGGCACGGCCCCAGGCTGCTGGAGTTCAAGGAGCGTTTGGACACCGCTCTCAGACACAGGGTTTGGGTGGTGCTGTGTGGGGCCAGGGGTTGGACTCGATGGCCCTTGTGAGTCCTCTCCAACTTGGGATATTCTGTGATTGTATGGTTCTTTGGGCTGAGTAGAGCTTGCACACAGTGCTGCAGCCTCACTGGGCCTGCAGTGCCACTGCTGAGCAAAACCACTGAAATCACTGTTACAATGAGAGTGTGAAAGGCTGGATGGTGTCTGATGTTCTGCTGGGGAGACACAAAATGGCAGCTGTAGAGCAGCACAAGGAAGCTTGATATCGTGCATTCGTAACAGGATGACAGGGAGGGTAGTGGGATATCATTCTGCTTTCACTTCCCAAACACAGCCCACAGCTTATTTGGTGAATACATCTTTCCTCATCACTGTTCTCCTTTTTTCCTCCCCCAGACAGTCTGCAGGAGGGTTCACCCTGCCTTCTTTTAAGAAGGCACCCCCGCTGGAGTCCTTTACTCTCAGCAGGAGCGAGTGCAGTTTAGCTGGTCCGCAGACGTCTGTTTCCGTTCATTCCTGAGGTTTTCCAGCTGCCCACAAAAACAATGCACTGATACACTCTGTGCGGACTTGAACCACGTCCAGTGCAAAGGGTTAGGTGGAGCTGGGAGATTCGGGGAGCGTTCTTTGTCCTGCAGAACGGAGCGCACACCGGCACGACATGGTCAGAAAGAGATGGTGGAGGAACTGGGTCCTGCAGCCCCCATGGCCCACAGGCTGGGTAAAACATCCAGCTTCTCACCAAGCAAATGTCAGCAGTACCAAAGTTGAGCATCTAAGGGCCGGGAGGAAAACCAAACTGATTTTCAAAGGGGGCTGGTGCCGCTTGCATTTTCACGGGTGTAAGGTAGACAGATTCCATCAGAAATGGTGTAAGATTTAGCTGTTTGTTTATGTTAAATTCCGTCTCTCTGCTTTTATCATCCTTCTTTCACATGGAGAGGCATAAAGTGAGTGATAAAAAATGCTAACAGCACAACTTCTTGATTTATACCGCCAGCAGATCTCAGGCAGAACTCCCTGTTGAGTCTGAGGGAACAGCTTGATTAAAAATTGATGCCACAATATGGTCTGTCTTAGCAACAACACTCGCAAGTGAAATTCATCTAGGACATAATCCGTGACATTTAAAATGTCAGTTGGGTGAAACTTGACCAAAAAAAAAAAAAAAAAAAAAAAAAGATGTGCTCAGCTCTGGGGAATAAAGGCAATTGCTGTGCCATTTTATGGAACATTGCGTGTGACTCACTGAAGCCATTAAGTCTTCTGCCACCTCTTTCCTGGCCTCAAGAGGTTATCATCTTTCTAGAGCTGTTCGCTGGGGTGGGAAATTAAAACTGAGTGCATGCGCCACAGAGCCGTGTCGGGTCTGGGTACAGGAGTGATCGGGGTTTCGTGTTGCTTGCCTGAGAGGTGCAATGGAGGGGATAATGAAGGGGTTCGAAAGAGGAATGCTCTTTCTGCCAGAAGTGGTCTTTTAACCACGCTTTTGCTTATTTGTTGGGGGAGATTACTCACAGGGTCACCTGGCAAAAATGACTAGAAGTTATGAAAGAAAGGGCCTCCTGCCAACTATTTAAGAGAAAGAGGGAGAGAAGTGGAGAACAAACAGGAGAAAGAGCAGTGAGTTGGCTGCAGGGTGAGGGACATTTTGTGATTCAGAGGAGAAGCCAAGAACCAAGGCTGTAAAGGCAGGGAGAGGACCCTGGGCTCCCCAGGAGGCTCTGTGCTATGTTCTGGTGATATTCAAGCACAAACTGAAAGCTGACATAGAAAAAAGACACAGGCACTTATGCATGCCTTGAGGAGGCTTTACAGTAGTTCTGCACGTGCTGAAGACGGAGGCTCTGGGGTGACCCGGGGCTGGGTGCTGGTCCTCCCTGTCCCACAGGTGGGCTGCAAACCGGGGCGCCAGGCACAGCCGGGTCGTTGGCTGGTTGTCATGCATTGCTGCGCCCCAGGAGGTGCATTGGAGGGTGCTGCTGCTATATTCCCTTAGCTCTCAGCCCATGCTGTTGTCGAGGCAGCAGGGACCTTCTGTGGCCAAGGCAGGGCAGGCTGTCGGAGAACCTGGCATCACAAGAAGGATTGCTGTCGCAAGGCAGCATCGGCGCACCCGCTGCAATCCAAGGGCGATGGAAACGCATGGGCCCAGCAAAGCTCCCTGCAGCTCACACCACGTTGACCCAACATCTGCTTGTCTGAAACAAAATCCCTCCCTGTTTGCAGCAGATTCAGTTCCCCCTGAAAGCAATAGGAGCTGCTGCATCTGCTCACGCCACGGCCAGGCTCCGGCCCCAGGAGGGTGAGGCCTGAGCTAAATGAGCCTGAGCTGCCTGCTCCATCTGACGCTGTCCTGTGAATAACTTTTCTTATTACACCTCTCTGCTGAAGTGCCAAACCCCAAACAGGCAGGAAAGCCATCCAAAATTCAGAAGAATTATGACAGAGGCTTAAGCACCACAGGGTCCTGGAAAGGTTATTCATTTAGTGAAGAAGTAAATGTGCGGATCAAACTCTCTGGCAGCATTGGTGTGATGATAATCATGCTGATTAAGTGTTTGAGCCTCAGGATATGCTGGAAACGGCACTAGGACCTAGAAAACAACCACTCCATGCTTTTGGAAGACAGCTGCAGGCTCTTCCTGTTCTGCTCTGTAAATGATCCATCTCCTCTCACAGATCTGTTCATTTTGGATGCAGTTGCTCAAAATATGCATTACTTATGGCCATACAGATAAATACAAAGGAGGCCAGCAGTTGTGCTGTTAACCCTTTGGATCCCTGTTAGGCCTGGACATGCAACAAGGAAGCACAAGACAGAGCGCAGTTTTGCTTACAAAAGCCAAACTGGTTACATTAGCTGAGGGTACTCACCTTAGGGAATATACTCTTCCTCTCCCTTCTCTGAATTTGGCTACGGTTTCCATTACCCTTTGCTAATGAGGAAGATGCTCATCATCCTGATTTTCATGGCGGTGAAGGAAAGAAGGAGCTGACCAAACCAATGTGCTTGATCCGCCTTCAACCTTAAATTGGATGTGCCATTTCCATCAAATCAGAGCTCTACATGGGTGTAGGTGGATGCCTGATGCTTTCAGCATGGAGCTGAATTCCCAGGGGCTTGCAGTGGCATAGAAGTGTCAGGAGGAAAGGGTGAGGATGGAGGAGATGCTGTTTACCTTGGTTGGCTGCTCCGGGACTTTCCTCCCCCCTCCTCAAGCATGGATTTCATGACCAAACCACTGAAATAAAAAACAATAGCTACTTTTCAGTGGCACTGCAGAGCTATGCAGCCTTGGAGCTCTCGCACAGGAAATGTGAAGAATGATCTTTAACCATATAGGAACATATACACAGTGGAGGCCAGCTATTTGGCAGCAGTAAATCAGCGCAGTCGGGCAAAACAAACTCGAGTGAGCTACGTGGCTTGCTCGATGAGCCAGCTCAGCACCAGAACCCTGCGCCAGCCCGTGTCCCTCTGGGACCAGCTGCAGCAGGCAGCACACAGCTCTGGGATAGCCCTAATTCCTGCTAACTGGCACTGGCTGCATTGTCACTGGGTAATCGCACTTTGTGATGGGAGATCAGAGGTTCCATGTCATTGCTGCACCCAGCAAAAGTCAAGAGCAGCAAAAGGACTAAGGCTGAGATCTCCTAAGACAGTTTTGTGTCTTTTCCATACAAGCTAAAGCATCTGCTGCTTCTTTCAAGGGATGATTTGGACCAAAATGGAAAAATCACTGATTTGGCTTATTGTTATTGTTATGAGTAATATTGTCACTACTGTGATTCTATCGAGCCAGGTGCTGGAGAAGGAGCACCTTCTGGTAGAAATCAGCACAGACTGTAAGAATCTGCTAACCTATGCCCTCCCCACTTGAGCTTCCATCATCTTGACAGCAAGTTTGTCCTAAAGATTCAAATGCCAATTTAAAACAAAAAAACAAAACAAAAAAAAAAAAGGGGGGCGGGGGGTGGAGGGGAATAGTCCAAGAATTGAACAAGGAAAACTCTGTCTGGTACTTCATTCCAGCCAAAGAACTCTTTAATAGCAAACTATTAGACAAATCCCAGGCCTGGGGGTCTGTTACAGAGGTTTTGGATTCCTAACAGATTTTTTTTTTTTTGTTTCCAAACCTGCATAGTCTGAATGCAGCTGAAAGAGCAATCATTGCACGCAGTCAGATTTGCCAGTATCATGGAAGTCCCCGTTTCTGGTGGGGTATGTGATCCTTTATTGTCAAGGGAGCTGAGTGTTATATATCATCTGTTAATGAATTATAGAAAAAGAAGTCTGAAACCTTTGAAATGCAGATTGCCAGCTCTGTAATAAGATCAGAACTGACAATGATAAATTCCAGAAGTTGAATAGTGTTTGCCTGCTTTTTTTTTTTTTTTTTTTTTTTTTAAAATGTGGAAGATAAATGAATCTGGCCCCAGCCCCCAGTTGAAAAAAGAAGCTCTATTATTCCCAGAAAAAATAATTTCAAAGGGCAAGTCAATAAGAGCAGGGTACACACAAAATAAAACCTTTGGAATCCTGTTATTATTATTATTATTATTGTAGGTTCAGATGACTCGAATGTTATTATTTTCTTCTTGCGTTACCAGCCAAGAAAACCAATGACAACCACACAAAGCTCTGCAAATCTCAGCAGTTTTGGTTCCCACTTAGATTACTGGAACAGCTGTTGGGCTCGCATAGCTGAGCAGGTCAGCTCTGCGTGTGGACAGGACCACACGGTGATTTCTCATCCTGAAAGCTTCAGCATGATTTCCAAACAGGATTTGTGTACCTCCTACCTGCAAAATGCAACGAGGCCCATAGCGTGAGGCATGCTGCCGTGTCAGAACGGGCTCAGATATGTGCCAGCACTTTATGGCATCTACAGCACATAGCACTGGTCCATGTGCAGGCAAGAGCCTTGTTCTCATGGCGGTTACCTTCACGATGGCGCGCGAGGAAGAGGCTCATGCCACAGACACCCCTTTGCTGTTGCTCCCCCTAAGCTGTTGCCTTCCTGCAGAACAAAGCAAGCAAGCAGGCAGTCAGCTGAAGCCACAGAGTCTTGCCCATCTGTGAGTCAGGATCACTCACCCACCTTCCCAGCACCATGATCACGGGGCAGCGACGTCAAAGCCTCGAAGCACCTCTCCCCAGACATGAACAGACCTGTGCTGGCCGCAGGCAGGTTGTCCTGCCTGGGTCGTCCTGTGGGGAAGGAGCTGTGCTGCTCTTGTGCCCCCTCAAGGGCTATGGGCAACACTGGTGACCACCAAGAGCTACTCACATGAGAAAGCAGACATCTTAGTTCGTAGCAGGCTAAACAAATCAACTAGTGGGATCCCACAACTGCTGCAATGAGTTAAACAAAATGTTTAAAATTGTGACATTCCCATGAAACAGCAGAGGCTGATCCTCCCCTGTCCCAAGCCCTGCGCTACCCTGGCAGGCTGGCATAAAGCTACTCCTTCTGCCCGAGAGCAAGCTGCGAGTGCCGTTGGGTCTGAGCGCAGGTGTGAGTGCCTACGCAAAGTGCAGGCTTACCGCAGTCCACGGGAGATCATCAGATGTAGGGAAGGAATTTCCACTAACAATTTCAATATGACTTCATGTTTGCTTCATGCACAGTTTGACTGGTACATTCCTCCACGCTGAAAGTGGGACAGCTTGATTTGATTACAAAGGGGTTTGTGCCGAACCACATGAAGATGGTCGGCTGTCCACGGAAAACGTGGTGTACCCATTTGCTCCTCAGTGTTTCTGTTGCTCTATGGAAAACTAAACACTTCTGTCCTTTTCCACGTTATTCCGTGCGGGTGTGTTTGGTGTCCTTCGTTGTCATGTGTGATGTGCTTGTTACTGCACATCCTCTGCTGGTTGAATGGTTGCTTTTGGAACAGGAGGGTGCCGAGCAACAGACCCTATAGGAGTCCCTGTCACTAGGAGTTGATTTAACTGGCTTTAGACCTCCAATAAACCAGACTGGTTAGAAATAAAAATCAGAACAAATTGCCATCTGCGATGCTGAGGGCGCTGACCACATCAGGCAGATAGATTTCATCCGATTCAAGGACTTCTTAGCTACATCAGATTAATTCCTGGGCAAGAGCTGGAGCCCATCGAGGGCGAAAATCTCCAAACCAAACTTGTTTTCACCCAAGACAGCTCTTCCTTTACTCCGATGCAAGAGAGAAGAGAAAGCTAAAACCAAAGCAAACGGAGCACAGGAGCCAGGGTATCCCCAGAGTACTAGGATGTGTCCTCCTCTGCTTTTTTGCCCTGCATTTGCTTAGGCTTTCGCAGCGACCCCGGGCAGCAGAGGTTAGGGATGCCCTCTGAAACTGCTCGTTGCCTTGCTGCAGCCGCAAAGAGCTCACTGTTGAGCAAAGTTTTCTGCTCAAAGGCCTGATAAAACAGCTCCAGCAGACACAGAGGAGTGAACTCACTGTTGCCGACTCCAGATAGGCGGCTCTGGAGAAAGAGAGAAGGCGGCACAGGAGGGTCTCTGCGTGCACTGGGTGATGGAGCACAGCAAACGCATTGTAGCTGCGCAGATGTCTTCCAAGGATTCGTTTGCAAGACATATTCCATCAAATTCCCACATTATCCAGCTACAGAGGAAGGACGTTTGTGTATGCAGCCATTCTGGCAGGAGCTAGTTGCTTCGGGGCCAGATGTAATTCAAAGTTATTTTGAATATTACACTGCAGCAGCCTGGCCAAGCCCAGCAATGCTGATTATTAGGGCTTTCTTGGCTTTCCAAATGGAGCTGATTTCATTTAGTTCTCTCTCTTGTAATTAATAACTTGCCCCTTTTGTTCATTTTTTGAGTTTTTGTTTTATCTCCAGCATTTTGTAGGACAGTTTCCAATCTACTTAATCCTCTGCTTGCCGCCTCGGTGCACGCAGCAGAGCTCGTTCAGCCGTACAGTTTGATGTCGTGCAGCCCAGGTCTCTGCTGCACAATCTCACATTCACTTCCCATCAAGCTGGCATTTTGGTCATTTATATTTTATATGCTGCAAACTCACAAAGCATACCATTTCCTCCTAGAGCAATGTCGATCTTTTAAAAAACCACCACTCTAACCACCAGCATACGCACGGGACCTGCACGTTCTGTCCTTTAAACAAGTGCAGATTTAGCACGGAGAGGGAGGGCGGAGGACGAGGAGCACCACGTCCCCCTGCTGCCCACGCACTGCACCAGTGCTTGGATCAGGGCCGTGCCCACCACATTTAGGTTTAAATTAAAAAAAAAATAGATGGGATTCAATTCCTCGCTGCCAGTTTTTAGAGATACGAGGCTTCTACATCCAGAGGGTCTCTTTAAATAAAGTGCTCACATGGAGTGTGCTCGTACGTGGGATATCACGTGGTAATAAATGATGGGTGTGTGGTCTGTGGGCATGTTACAGACATGTGGAAGATGTGCTGTAGGTAGCTAAGTGCTGGCTGGGTGCAGACGGGCTTCTGCACAGCCGCACTGATTAACCAGGCTGCCTTTTCCGCTGCTTTTAACCCTAACACAGCAGGGTTCAGCCCGGGACTGGGGCTCCTAGCTAATGAACATTAACCTACTAGAAGATGAAGACAACCCATGAGTTTGAAGTGTATAGACAGAGGGGGCTGGCATGCATGTCTGTGTGTCGGAGTCGGGCTGTACGTCTGCGCGTACGTGCACCGTCCCACGTGTGGCATTAAGGGATGTCAGTGCTTCCCCCCGAGGGCTGCCCTGCACGGAGGGGTTGAACCGCCAACATGTGGAATCCATACAGCAGAATCCTCCGCAGCCTCACGGGTCTGACCCCAACCTCCGTGGGACAGCCACCTCCCCTGGCTGCGCCCACCAAGAGTGGGAAACCCAGGTGTGGGGTTTCTGGCCTTACACCGCGGCTCCCGGGGGCGTTGGGGTGGATGGCTGCTCTTTGTTTTATTTTCTTTTGTTCTCCAGCAAGTCCGAGCGTCTGGGATTCCAGTTGGGGTTTATTTTAAGCCCTTTGTTTCTTTATCCTTCATACTGCACTGTGACATTGAATGTGCTTCAAATGAATGAGACTCCTCCTTTAAAGCTACTCGCAGTTCAATGCCTGCCTGTTTTTTTGGGACCTGTTTTATTTTTTATTTTTTTTTTATTTTTTTATTTTTTAACAGATTACTGTCTGGAAGGTCAGAGCAGAGAGCAATGCATGTGGCTGAATATTAACTTGTAATAGAGTGCATTGAACTCAGGTGCCGATTAGAGCCTTCGGGAAGCAAGAGTAATGCTAATCCTGGAAGAACTCCTAAAATCTTTCATAAGCTGCATTTAATTAAAAGAAAATGAACTACGCAAGAGTTGATGCAAGAATTGTACATTTGTGCATCCCACTCAATGAATGAGTCATTTCCCTGCCTTCTTTCCTGACCCAGAAATACCTTGCGATCCGTTAAAGATGCTTAAACATTTTTACGGCTCCAGCAGACCACATGTCACCACAAGCCACCCAGGACACGGCCGTCGCAGCCCAGAGCTGTGTTCTGCAGCCGTAGCAGAGGGTGGCAGACGGAGAGTCGGAGTCAGCTGAAGGGCTTATGAGTCACAGGATCATCATGGAACCACAGAACGGGTTGGGTGGGAGGGGACCTTAGAGATCATCTGGTTCCAGCCCCTGCCATGGGCAGGGACACCTCCCACCAGACCAGGTTGCTCAGAGCCCCATCCAGCCTGGCCTCGAGCACCTCCAGGGATGGGGCATCCACAGCCTCTCTGGGCAGCCTGTGCCAGGGCCTCACCACCCTCATCGTGAAGAATTTCTTCCTAATGCCTAAACTAAATCTCCCCTCTTTTAGCTGAAATCTGTTACCCCTTGTCCTGCCACTACACATCCTGATGAAGAGTCCCTCCCGAAATCAGAGAGAATTGCTCAGGTTTTGTGCCTCTAGGGAATTTCTTTTTAATATGTTTTTTAGTGTGCTGATCCAAGGTCAAAGTAATTCAGGAGGAATGATTTCCATCACCTCGCACCAGGACCACACACGGAGCTCCAACAGACCCCGTGGGCTGGTCAGCTGTGGGCATGAGCCTCACGAGTCCTCGCCCTGCACGAGCAGCACCCACTCCTCCAATGGCTGCACCCTGTGCTCATGATGCATGCATGCAGCACCCTGACCCCCAGCGGGCATCGGGAGTTGGCTTGGTTCATTGCTTGGTGACCGTGGACGGGGCAGAGCAAGCCCACCTAAGACTGGGAGCGTGTTGTGGGCTTTCCCTGGTCTATCTGTCACTATCAGTTCCACGAGGAATCATAGAATCGTAAAGGTTGGAAAAGACCTCCAGGATCATCTAGTCCAACCGCCAACCCAACACCACCACGCCCTCTAACCCATGTCCCTGAGCACCACATCTCCACGTTTCTTGGACACCTCTGGGGAAGGAGACTCCACACCTCCCTGGGCAGCCTGTTCCAGTGCCTGACCACTCTCTCAGACAGGTTTTTCCTAATCTCCAACCTGAACACCTGGCGCAGCTTGAGGCCATTACCTCTCATCCTATCACTAGTTACCTAGGAGAAGAGGAGACCCATCCCATCACCATTCTCCCTATAAATCCCTGCACCATAAAAAAGTAAAATCACTGCATGTAACTCAAGCTCTGAAAGGCTACGTGACCATTCCCTCCTGAACTCACGAAATTATTGAAAAAGAAATTTACCTAGAGCCAAAAACTGATGTTTAACAATTTATTCTGCGGCCAGCGGGTTGCGGTGGGTGATGCCCGGCGCCAGCAGCCCACTGCTGGTGGGATGCTCTCGGCTACAAGTAGTTGATGACCCTCCGGACGGACTGGACACTCGCGCTGCACGCCTGCCACGCTCGGAAGCTGCTGAACTCGCCCCGCTCCACCACGTACATGCGGCCTCGGTAGTTGGGCTCCTCGTAGAGCACCCACCTGAGCGGAAAGGGAGGGTTAATGGGGTCCCCACGGCTGGGTGACGCCAGTCCCAAAGCTGTACCAGAGGCTTTTGCCTTCACGTTGCTGTAGGAACAGTTTGTGCCAAGATGTGACCTCTCTGATCTCCACCATGAAGCAAAGTCACGGCGCTTAATAGTGCTAAAGAGGAACACGTGTCCCCTCAGCCCCTGCGTAAACACATTTTGGACTCTAAGGAGAAACGTCCTTACTGCAACGCTTGAGATGCATTTTACCGCCTTGAATGATAGCATTGTTAAGGTTGGAACTTCAGCTGTGATGGGAACCATATCTACAGCCATATTCAGCAATTGCTCTCTTTTCTAGCATTTCTCAACGACCTTTCTTCTGTTTCCTAACAGGGAACAGTTTTTGGCTCTGTAGTATTCCCCTTATCTCAGCAGCTCATGCTGCTGCTCTCTCCCTTCAGCCCTTCAATGTGCACCGTGCCGTGGCCTTAATGTGTCCACAGCTGTCACCTCTGTCCTCTGTTTACATCCCCCAAGCTTTTTAACTAAGTTTTGCTGTTGCTCTGATGGTTTCACATTCAGGTTTCCACCCCATCATTGCTGAACTTTTCACCTCTGCCTCATTTTTCCCAAAATCACTGGTCATTTTCGCAAGGATCTCTGCTGCTTGCCCTATCTATGGGCTCTGCAATGACGGCAGAGCGCAGCTCCAGTCTCTCAGATCATTTGGGTTTTGTGGTCTCCCTCTCACCAGACATTCAGCTGGGACAACTTGGTTAGGACCTGCTGCCTGTGGGATTTCTGGGGATGAACCCCTTTAAGCACTGCGCGGGGGCAGTGACCGCAGAGCCTGTGGGGTCAGCCAGCAGCTGCCGCGCTCAGATCAGCCTGACCCAGAGCAAAAAGCTTCAGTTTGTAGGAAAAATGTTGTTTATAAAACCAGCCACCCATGATCACTTCAGCTTAATTAAGAACAATTTGTAACATCGGTATCCTCTTCTGAACACACCCCGGCGTTGCTCATAATGCACACGTGGCTTTCTTCCTTTTCCACCCCATCCCATCAACTTCTTTCTCCGCATACAGAATAGGATCATAGAACCACAGACTGCCCCAAGCTGGAAGGGACCCACAGGGATCGTCGAGTCCAACCCCCGGCTCCACACAGCACCACCCAAATCCTGTGTCTGAGGGCAGTGTCCGAACGCTCCTTGAGCTCCCGCAGGCCTATATCTCCGCCTATATATATCCTATATGTGTTGGGGTGATCGTGGGCCTCTTCTTCCATCAGCTCACCGCCTCTCCCTCAAAACTCCTGAGAAGAGCTCCAAGTCCTATCATCTGCACCCTCCAACCATTCTCTCCTGTTGGCAATATCTAGCAGCACTGAGAGCACTGCGTAGTGTAGGACAAGAGGTGTTCAGCTCATGCTGACAGGCGTTGCTGGCCCGCCAGGACTTCACGGCTCTCACGGCCCTACAGCATCAGTCAATACTGGGGAATAATGCAGGGCTGGAGCAGCCCCAAAACCTCCGTGTTTCTCCCCAGGCCGCGCAGTGACGTGAAGGGGATTGGGCAGGTGGAAGCGGGACCTGCTGTGGTGGTAAGAGCCCATGGGGTTGTTCCTCTGCTGAGGGGAAGGCTACAAAAAAAAGGGAGGACAGAATAGCAGAAAGATGGGGTTGAAGGTGATGAGCGAGGACCTCTGTGCCTTCCACAGCTGTTCCTTTATTTCCTGCAATTTATGTTCTCCAAGAACATCAGCAACAGAGGACATGGGGTCAGGAGCCCAGACAGGAGCCGGCCGCGTCCTCATGCCCAGCATGTGTGAGCTGATCCGGGCACTCAGCTCACAGCCCTCAGACACCTCCGTGCTGTGTCTCCTTAGCACAAAACCCAGAGGACACCGGGATAAACCTCACGTGGAGCCAGCAGGGGCCCTATCGGCCACAAAGTCGCCCACTGTGCTCATGTGTGTATCACAAACCTGAGAACTCCCACCTCTCAGCCTCAGGAAGAACCCAAACGCCTGCATTGTGCTGGCCCGTCCCTCCCAGAAAAAAAGCCCCTCGGCTTGCCCTGCAGCCAGCCCACGGTTGGGTGCAGGACGTGGCCCCAGGGCAGGCTGCTCTCGGACCGGGGTGCTGCGGGTTCAGCTCGGTCTCGGTGTAGGAGCGCCTTCATTTCCAGCATTGCTTCGACACCCTCCGCAGCGCCGTTTCCGTCTGTTTGTCCCCAGCCCCACGAGCAGCCCCGGGGCACGCGGTGCCAAAGGTGGGCAGTTCTCTGCTCCCGTGTCTCCACCTGGTGCAGCGTCACTTCCCACGGGCACGGCCACCCTGCGAGCGGCACCAGGGCTTTGGAGGGGAAGCGAATGTTTCTGCGTCCAACCAAAGTCGTGCTGGGGGTGGGGGCGAGGAGGGAAAAGTTCACAGAGATTTGGGCGCTGCTCCCAGCGATCACAGGATAACACAGACCCGCTTTCAGCCTGGGGACGTGCTCTAAGCAGCCCGTGGCTGAAGTTCCCTTGTTTCTGGTGACCCCACGGACGTGCTCCATCCGAAAGAGAACAGTGGAGCCCTGGGGTCCCGTTCCCCGTCCCAGCCTCACCCCTCTGCCACCACCCATCCTGTCCCAGGGCCAGCGGGATCCTGCTGTCCTCCTGCTGCTCATGGCCCCTGCAGGCATCCCTTCCAGTATTTTGTTTTCTTTCCTTTTTTTTTTTTTTTCCCTATTATTTTTCTATATTTTTTTCTTATAGCTACCCGAAGCCTTTGAGAAATCACGCAATGCTAACATAAGCAGGCAAACATCTAGACTCACACTCAAGGGAAAGCCAGCTTTGTGGCCCTTATACATATACTGAGGGAGGGAAATCATTCTGAAAAATTCAAGTTCTAGAAAGTTTCTGGGCAGCATCCCAGTTTCTGAGACTCCACTCTCTGTTACAGGGACACACGTGGTAAATAATTGCTCCTTAAGCTCTCGTGGGCTCTCTCTTGACTTTAAGGTGCTGGTCCTCCCTGCGGTACTCAAATGCCTTCTGCTCCAAGTGCCACAGCACCAGGGCACAAATGTGGAAATGCAGATTGCCACCCAACAGCAGGAACAAGGCAAAGCCACCGTCCTGCAGAAGTTTTTGGGAATTCTGCAGGGCAGGAGGATGGGGCAGCGCATCCACAAAGCAGCTTCACGAGGCTCCGGTGGTGACAAAACCCCCATAGGGGCATCCCAGCATCCCACCTCCACGCTGCAGCAGCTTTTAAGGTCTTTAAGAAAAAGGATGTAATTTTGAGGTGAGGTGCTGCTGCCTCACGCTTGCTGTCCAAGGAGGAGGTTTCTGGTGTCGCAGGAAGCCCGGGGGAAGCTGCCTGCAGAGCAAAAAGCCCTGGGCTGCAGTGCCCAGAGCTCAGCCTCTGTGTTGGTTTTAAAGAGGTGTTTGGAGAAATGCAAAGAAATGTTAAATACAAAGAAACAAATTAAAAGGGAAGGGAATGGAAAAGGNAGGGAAGGGAAGGGAAGGGAAGGGAAGGGAAGGGAAGGGAAGGGAAATGGGACCAAGTTTTAGGTTTCATGCACCTTAAATGTGTCTCAGAGCTCTTGTAGCTTGTGCTTAGCTTCCATCAGCCTAAAATCATACCCCTTTGGAGCTTCTCTCACTCCACAGTCAATATCAGAAGCACCAAAATTCCCCTTGTACCCCCAGCCTTGGCCAACATTTCAGGCCCCCTCAGCCCCCAGCAGCAGCAGCCATGGGACGCAGCGGGTACTCACGCGCCGTCGCCGTACACCCGGACAGCGTTGACGAAAGGCTGCTCCCAGCCCCGACCCCGCAGGCAGGAGCAGTCCTCGGTGAGCTCCAGGCTGCGGCTGCCGAACCGGCTCCGCTCGAACAGCTCAATCCGGTAGTGCTGCCCGTGCTGGGGACAACGGGGTCGGGTCAGTAACAACAGCAGCAATGAAAGCTGGAGCAAATTATACCCCCAGCAAGATACAGAGAAAGAGAGAAGGGTGCTTTGGAGTCAAAAATGGAAGAGGGAATTAAAAAAGAGAAAAGGAAAGGAAAGATTTGCAGCATCCCCCGGGATGCACACGTGGGGCTGAGCAGCTGCAGCTCCCCATCCCCCAGGAGCATCTCATCACTTCCCAAACCCACCGCAACCCCGTTCCCATCAATGCCATCGCGTTTCACACCCAAAATTCCATCTCCGTCCCCTTGGAGGCTTCACAGGGGGACGCCAAGACACTCACCATGCCCACGGGCCGGCAGGAACCCATGCGGTCGCCGCGGCCGTTCCAGCGCTGCCATCGGGGGTACTCGCCGTGCTCCAGCACGAACTGCTGCCCGCGCAGCCCGGGGTGGGCGAAGCAGACCCACGCCCCGCTCTGCACGCAGATGGAGTTGACCCGAGGGGAGAAGCCACGCTCCTGGAAGCTGCTGCAGGTGCCGCACACCTCAAGCTTCCTGCCGGAGAAGGATTTCCCCTCGTAGAAGGTGATCTGGGGCGGGAAGGAGAAGGGGATGGTGATGGTGATGAGGACCCCAGCTGCAAGTCAACGGGAACCTCTCACAGATGCCTCATTTTGGGACCAGCTTGGTTTTCAGCCTCTTTCCAAGCAGAGCATGCAGCCACCCCCTTACAACCATTTCCAGCACAAAGATTTAAGGTTCCCATCCTCACCCTCCCCATCCCTGCTGTGCCGAATCTGCGCCGGGGTGGGACACCCCCTAGGATACACCTTCACCCCGTACAAACCCATTCAGGCGTGACCCAAGCACTGGGGCTTTACTCACTTTTCCCGAGTACTGAGACATTTCCTGCTGGCTGCCCTCCAGGACCATAAAGCTGAAGCCAACCCAAGCCCACAGCGCACAGGGCTGCCCCGCTATATAGGGCCGGGGCAGCAGGGCTGCTGCCGCGGGGTTTTTGGGACAAAGCAGCGGGAGCCAGGCTTTGCACGGCCGTGCTTAGTTGGCAGAACGGGGGCCCGGGGCCTGCTGAGCGTGGGGTTTTGACTGGGGACAGGCAGTGAAACAAAGGATTTGCTTGGCAGGGCTTCGGCTGATTAGCGGTGCATGTTTGCTGCTCCTTTTGGAAGGATTTCTTTTTTTTTTGTTGTTACTATTTGGGATAGACGACAAGAAAGTAAGAAGACGACACCACTGGAAGAGTGGCTGCTGCTTTAGCAGCTGGCTGCTGCCTTTTCCCAGGGCATTCCCCACCGACGTGCAGCAACCGCCCTTGGAAGAGCCCTCACCAGAGGCACGGTGTGCTCCACCCATCGGGGAGGGGTTCCTTGGTCAGCCCAGACCCCATTAAATGGCATCTGAACACCAAATCCTCATTCCTCCAAAGGACGATGGCTGGGCTCACAAGCTTGCCCATGTTGCTCACGGCCACTGTTTTTAGGAACGTTCCCATCCTTCAGCACCAAGACACATACGGAAGTCAGGATTATAGAGACCGACTTTTTACACAGTCTGATAGTGATAGGACAAGG
>VXAV01011717.1:2497-49052 GCA_013399715.1 Alectura lathami
TTTATGGGGGGCTAGGGCACTGCTGAGATACAGTACTTAGTAAGCTACCAAAATTTTTGTTATTTAACACAGAAAATCAGGAAATAGGGGAGAAGAGGCAGAATCAGCTGAAGTTTAAACACAAAAAGAAAGTAATTCTTCTAGGCAGTTCAGTCACCTAAACAATGGGCTTTGAAATTCACCAGCCACTGTTTGGTTTGTTTTCACTCTTCCCAGGAAGCAAATGATACACATGTATTTTGAACAGCTGACCTACAGAGAGGCCATTACTTCTGCAGACACTCTCAGCTTGTCTTATTTTCATGGCTACAAAGACCCAAAGAAAACACAGATCACACTTTATTGGTTCTAGCAATCTGTGGCATCTCAGTTCCAAGACAACCGTGGGACCAGGTCTCAAGGTTAAACAAGAGTAAACAGAAGCCATATATATTATTTCTGCTGATTCCAGGAGAGTAGTTCTTTTAGAAATGAATGCATAAATCCAAACTGACTTACGGTGAAAGTTGCTTTGTCGTCATTAACCTCTTTTGCCACCTACTGTTCCCTTGAACTTGGCTGTTTCTCCCGCTAACACAGTATGATGTTATCTGTTTGTTGTTACACAATGGTCTATGATTCTTTTCAAGTTTTAGCCAATTGTTTAACAAAATTAACGTTTGGTAATTCACACTTCACTTGCCTCCATAAAAACATTTAAATCAAGTTTAAATAGATTTTTAAATGCATAACTGATTTTCTCATTACACTCAAAGGATGAAGCTGGATGCAGCTGGTACTCTAATTAACAGTATGCTCTCAGAGATACAGTTTATTTAATATACTATGCTGATATCTTTTTATTCTGGTGTTTGCACAGTAAAAACAGAAAAACATTAAATGTACTTCAGAAGGAGAAATAGCAAAAAGTCTTCAGTGTAATTTAACTCAATGGTAACAAGGAAGCTTTTAGCCAAGAACACAGTGGGGTTTGGAGCATGCCTTGTGTCTGTGGTGAGTTGGCATACTATTTATGAAGATAAGAAGATGCAGTTACAGATAGCCAGAAGACTGAAGACTAAGAAGTTATCTATATTCTTTTTTATTCGAGGGATCACTTAATCTCCTGTTAGTTAAGGTTTGCCTTTCAGCCTGTAAAGTTTTAAATTTACTATTTAAAAATCCCTATTTGTGGGAGGAAGGGAGGGAAGAGGAGGACTGCTTTCTTGTCTAATTCGAAAATTGCTGCTTTGCTTTTTCTTTCTCAACAGATTTGCTTCATATCTTTTTGTAGACACATCTGTAGCTACCTTTTATGTTTTCTATTATCTGTATTTTCTATGCTGTCCTTTCATGCATTTCTGTAAGGACCTTTGTGATACCTGCAGGCTTTCATGTACTATTCACTCATTCGCCAGATCTCCCAGAATTTAATTTTGCTCCAAAAAATGGTCTCATTTTACTTAAGACTGCTTACAGAGCAAGATGCTGTTAGTATGAGTAAAGCAGTGCCTATGCAGTAACCAAATCTCAACTGCAGCTCTTGAGGGCTTACTCAGTCCAGTTTTAGAGTGACTAGGTAGGAGTACTGCGTATACACAATGACTGTGAAGAATTTACCCAGCACCTCATATGGCTTTTGCTGACTATGCAGCAGTTGCTACAATGCTTGTAGCAGCTGAGCTGCTTGCAGTGCTTAAAGTTAAGTACAGTATGTGCAATGAAATCTTAGTGGTGAAGATGTGCTCTGTCTGCACCAGAATCTGTTTTTGAGTGTGTGGAGTACAAATCTGTGCTGGAATAAAATCTGCTTGAATTCAAAAGAAGGGCAGCATTCCACATTGATACAGTAAATCTTTCTATTTGTTTAATTAATGAAATTTCTGAGTGCATGTCAGTGTGTTCAACACGGTGACAAACAATGTAAGGATACCTAAGGGGGAATATTTCCCATGAAATAATTATTCTGCTTTCTCTAGTGGTAGCTCTCCAAAGAATTTTCCCCACAGCCAGAGCTATACAATGCTAGCAACACTGTTAATTATGAAAACTGAGAGTTTCACTGTAATCAATAAGATCAGAGGAGAGGTGATTCATATCCATATTTACTAATGTCAAGAAATGCTGTCATCACATTAAAATGAAAATAAAAATAATTTGGGATCCAAGATGCCATTAACTTCCTTTGTCTCCCTATCTTTGTTATTTTCCTTTACCTAGTTCTTTTAATGAATATGCTGGAGATGTTGTTTGATTATTTTCTGTTAATGGTTAATATTCTGGCAGTCACTGCACAAATAATTCAGTCTGTTAGCAATACTTATTTCTTATCATTTGGGGAACCTTTTGTTTTTTCAGTTGTCAAGATTGCTGCAATCAGAATTGAAACACCACACAAGTAGCTTTGCTCTATTTTTATAATGTAATTCAAGCTTAGGCTGCAATGTAGCTTTTTTTTTTTTTTTTTTTTTTCCCCCTGCTGTTTTTGTTTTCCCCCTGTAGAAGCAGTGAAATCAAATTCACTGTTCAGTGGTAAGCATGGCCCCAGACAGACAGACTGTCACAAGGATTCTGTTGCCAGCAGGTTGCATAAAACAGGAATATCCAGAATGTTTTCACTGGTTACCTGCCAGAGACATATGACCACTCTCGATCAGTGCACACACGTATATATGTATGTATGTATACATACACCCATACATGCATAAAATGTAGGTCTGCTCTGCACAGTCACTGAGCTACTTGAAATCCAAAAGCCCAATCTATACACATAGACATATTCTTCAATTGTTTTTCAAAATACATCAAGGAAATCTCCTCAGTTTCCCAATTCAAAATTGAATCTGGCAATATTAAAATCTTTGGATTTATAGTAAAATTCATCATTAAAATAGACTTGAGGTTTTATTTTTAAACTTGACACATTATTCCATTCACTAACACATTTCTTCGCTGATAGTGAAGGAAACGCAAGAGAGACTGTGCATGGAAATGTAATTCACCGCTACTGAGAACACACACATGGGTCTAAATCTACTTTAAATCCCTGTTTCAGGGCTTAATGGTGCATAAGGCATTCTTTGGGCTCACTCTGATGGGATAATTTCCACTTGGCATCGTTATAAGAAATGGAAAGCTTGGCCTGATAGTATCATATTCAAGATGTCACAAACCTGGACGCTGTCCATAAGGCGGAATTTAGAATGATGCAGCCTTGCATTGGCACTCAGCTGCACATGGCAGGTTCATGGAGTGAGAAAGACGTTTTAGACTGAGCACCATTCATGGAAATAGTTCTCTTCCTTTTCACTTCCAGGGAATTATTTGGGAGGATGTACAAGATCTAAATGCAATTATCCCTACACTTCATACACTGCAAACTCTTTATAGGCTCTTTGGGTACTTGTGAATATTTCTGCAGAATTGTAAAATGCCCACAAAATGTTGATCTTTATAGAAAACATTATAACAAGAATACAGAAAAAGAAAATTCTTGTCAATTCCATGACTGAAGGCAGGCCTTTTGAAATAACCTGTAAGTATTTATATTGTCCTGTAATGCCACTTTCAAAATTTCTAGCTAGAATACGGTTACAGACAGAAATAAAAAACATTCACCAAATAAACTAATTTTTGTTGTTGGTGTTTTTTTGAGTTGGCAGATAAAATAGAAAAGCTAATTTTCTAGCTGTGCTGGGGCCTTAGTGCAGCAATGCCAAACTCAGGTGTTACCCCGTTCTGACTCCCACTAGCATAAAAATGTTGCACACTGCTTTGGACTCGGACTGTCTGTCCTGCCATGGAGCATGACCTGGAGCTTGTTCCAGCAGTGTGGCTGACTGTAGAGTTGGATGACAGCTACAAGCTGATTCACAGCTGGCTGTAAGGTATCAGCTCCTCATTCAGTCTGTGCTGGTTTTCAGATCTTTCTGTGGCACTCCAGTGGCGTTACAGAGTGTCATATCGCTCTCATCTCCCCCCATTCACCTAGTCTTCTTATTAAGCTGGTGGAGGTGCGTAGAATAACTCAGACCAAGAAGTGGAGGAGGAAGGTTGTTAGAGGTGAACTGGCCAGAGTTCTGGGAGACTGTGTGGGTGTTGAACTCTGTTTCTTGTGGGTGAAAGCACACAGGTTATGGATACAAAACAGAGTTCTACCGTGTTCTGGACAGATGGAAGCATAAAAGAAAACTCTTCCTAATGGACTGATTCTCCTGTGTGAAGAATGTAATGGTTTTAGCTGTCAGCTCAGCATCTTCTGTGGGAATTACTGTCCTTGCAGGACAAATAAACACCTTTGACTTTTGCAGATGATAGAAGCAGACCTGCAGTTCAACAGTCATTGCAACGCTTTTCTGTACTGTGACTGCAAGCACTCAAGGGCATCCCTGTACCTTTTGGCACCCTTGTGTATTCCATAGTTGCTCCAGGAAATCTTTCCATCAGTGGGTGGCTGTGGTAGTGTTTTAAGGGATTTGATATGTAGATGTTAATCAAATTCTGGATTCAGTTTAGCTCTCTAGATCTGTTTCCTAAACTTACTTTCTTCTAATCGATATACCCTTCTAGCCAAAGAGGAATTCCAGGAGATTACCACAGTACCATTATAGCCATTATTAAATGTTACACTGGTATAAAAGCTGTGACGGTTGTGTAGATGTTACCATGCAAGATAGCACCTCTCCTGTGAGGAAAGGTTGAGGGAGTTGGGATTGTTCAGCTTGGAAAAGAGAAGGCTCCAGGGAGAACTCATTGCGGCCTTCCAATACTTAAAAGGAGCTTACAGGCAGGAGGGGGACCGACTTTTTACACGGATGCATAATGGTAGGACAAGGGGGAATGGGCTAAAACTGAAAAAGGGGAGGTTTAGGTTGGACATCAGGAAGAAATTCTTCACTGAGAGAGTGGTGAGGCGCTGGCACAGGCTGCCCAGAGAAGCTGTGGCTGCTCCATCCCTGGCTGTGTCCAAGGCCAGGCTGGATGGGTTCCTGGGCAGTTTGATCCAGTGAGCTGGTGGCTGGCAGACCTGTCCACGGCAGAGGGGTTGGAAGTAGATGATCTTTGAGGTCCATTCCAACCCAAGGCATTCTATGATTCTATGATAGTAGGGTTAACTGTTGAAATGCAATCATGTGGTATTGTGGATAAAGTTGACCTTAACTTTTAGGTGTGCATTGTGGTGTACTAAAATACTATTACCAATTTTACTGTATATTTTTAGTTACAAATCTCATATTCTTTAACAATTGCAGAAAGCTTGGATTAGTGAGAGTGCTTATTGCTCACACAAAGCTATAATGCTTATTCAGTTAAGACCCAGCAGCCTTGTTACTGACCTGGAAGGCTG
This sequence comes from Alectura lathami, assembly GCA_013399715.1. NCBI lineage: Eukaryota > Metazoa > Chordata > Aves > Galliformes > Megapodiidae > Alectura > Alectura lathami. Next base: position 7,824 of record VXAV01011717.1, read on the forward strand.
CAGCCCTCAAGCTCTTTCAATCTGCCTTTGCTTTGCTCAGCCTGATACAATATGAAGACAGATGGGCTACGGGCCAGTCAGCATCACTGCCAATTGCCAGGCCAAGGGGCCAGACAAAAGCTATTCACTGTTAACGGCTTTCATGCAGGAGTAACCCAGCCTAGAGCTGAACCCTTACCAGAAGAGGGAGTTTTCTGATCTCCTCAGAGCATTCCAGACCTTTAATAAGACTCTTCTGCGTGCATTAGTAATGCAGATATAGTCACTGGAAAATGCACAAGATGATTTATTATACAAAAGTATGTATAGGTATTATCATTCAGGATATTATCATATCAAAAGTATGTGTAGGCCCTATCATTATGTCCTGTTTCTCTTAGAAACAGTACAGCATCACAGAATAGACACTGACTTAGAACAGTGTTTTTCCTTAATTGAATGGTAGTAGACATATATGGACTTTGTAGGTTGAATTCCCCGTGGAGGAGAAATCAGAGCCATGGTGTGAATGTATTCTAAATGTAACTTGACTTTGTTACGCACATCAGTCCTGGAGCAGAAGCAGTCACACGTCACAGATTGATGACCCCTTCTGCAGAACCCACTACCAGGAAGTAATTTCTCTTTATTTATAATATTATTATAAATATACTTATTATAAAAAGTGAAAGGACTGATGTCCTTCAGAGAGCAAAGCAGCGATCAGACTATCCTGCTTTTGACACAACTAAACAGCAAACAGAATTATAATCAGCAATAGTAATCTTGTCTTCCAAAGGATGCACATTTGCTCACACACTAGGAAAAATGCTTGGCAGGCTGTGCAGTAGTGCCACCTGCTGATGGCTGCCACGGGGAGAGTTTCTCAGGGGCAAGAGAGGTCCAGAACAGCACATCAGAGGTACACACTGTTCAAAGCATTGCAATGCCTTGTGCACTATCTATAGTTACGTGGCTGTTGATACATGGCAAGAACGTTGGTTATTGCCGTAACAGATGTGCAAAAAGACCTGTAGGTCTCTACTATGTTTTTTTCAGGAGTAGCTTGGCACAGTGGTGCACATTTGCACTATTCCATTTACAATTACCACTTAAGGAAGGTGGAACTAATTTGTTGCTGTTTATACATGCTCTGTGGTTTTCTAGACCTTCCCACCAGCACATAATCATAACAGTGTGAGAATGCTGTGTTACTGCATACAATTGCTCTCTTGTTAGGATCTAACATAAAGAGATGCTCAGTCAAAGAAACAGTCAAAACTTTCAGCAAAAGGAGATAAAAGCAAGATGGCAACTCGAACCATATGCAGTCATGCTTCTTTTGTGTATATAAGATTTCTTGTGCTGATTGTAGCTTTGCCCTACCATATGTAGGTCACCTGGCTGGCAAACTATTAATGTCTCCTGGATCTGCTATAGTTTGTGCAGTGATAAATTACTCTCTTTCCTGGGAAAATGTGTTAAGGTTAGCAGTGCATTTACCTTCCTGACAGACTCAATGTGGGCAGAGGAAAACAATTAACCCACTTAAGGGCAAATATTCTAAGGAAGAAATTGCTTATAGGAAGAGCCAAGCAACACTTCCCTCATATAAAACAGAATGGTTCAATTATGTCCAAACAGATCAGTTTAGAATAATGACTGGAAAAGGTTTTATGATACTGGCTTTTCAGATTATTTGAGTAATTTGTTTATAGCAAAGCCAGAGAAAGTTAAAATCAGTGAGAAAATTCCATGGTTGAGGGAGAGGTGGCAAGTTTGTGTCAAAAAATAAGAAGCTGAGTTCACCATCTTAAACTGAAGTCAGCATTGCTACTGTGAAGGGGGCCGGNATGGGAATTTACTACCTACCTTTCAGATATGCAGGCAAAATAAGGCCAGTTGAGGGAATCCAGTGATGAGATTATGGAATAAGAATCAATTAAAATGACACAAATATAAAAGGTTTTGAGGGAGGGCAGATTTGATCTTCTTTTTTCTTGGTGGTTTGCCATGTTTGGCTCTGGCACAGAATGCTGAACTGAAATGGAGCTTTTATTACCAGCTCAAGAGAGAGAGGTTTTGAATTCCTTTTGATTTATGTTTTGGAGTGCTTTTATTTTATGGGCTTAACAAAGAGCAGAAAGACCTTTGTGAGCTGGACTTCATCTTTGCCAGCTGAAGTGGAGCGCATTGGCAGCCACTCACAGTGCTGTGTACATATTTAATCTTCTCTTTGACACATCCTCTGGTTATTAAAAGATGCCAGCATTTGCCCAATTTCTTGTCATTGATGTATGCTAGGGACTCATTTTTTTGTCTGAACATTTTTCAGAAAGCAGTCCTTGGGAGCTTAAAGTCTACACTTCACGGTGTAAGGCTGTGATTCATTTACAAAGAACAAGAGAAATGAACTGAGCAGGAGGAGTTACAGCAACATGTTTGCAGAGCTGCCCTTCCTGTTTGAGGTTAAGGAGATTCTGGGTGAGTCCATGCTGGTGAGATGGAGGATGTGTTGGAAAGCATTTCCACTGTGAAGGAAAGTTCAGATTTTCCAAACCTAGAAAGTGGGGGGTGGTAGTGATGGAAGTAGGACTGCAAGAGGGAGTAAATGGGAGCAGTGGCCTGATGAAATCTCCTGTCTAGCCAAACTTGAACTGTGTGAGTCAGTTGGTCCAAATGTCCCCTAGTAAAATGTAGATTCAAATTGACCAAATAATTTTGTGGCTTCTTGCCAAGTTGTTTATATGATTCTTCTGAAAGCAAATGATTTTTTTTCTTTTTAATGGAAAAAATCATGTAAAAGCCTCAATCATGTTTTATTTCAGTGAACTGAAAATTTTAACATCTGAAGTCACCCAGAAACGTTAGCTCACTGATTTAAAAAAAATTAATAATAATAATAAAAAAAAAACGGAGAGGCTTTGAGGACTTAATGTACATCTGTTTTCTTTAATAATTATTTTCCAGATTAGTGATGAAATAAAAAGTCAGCTGTCCACACAAAAGTGTATTCAAACTACTTACCATTATTTAGTAATGTTCAAACAAACACAATTCTGAGATTTCTGAATTTAGTGTAGCACATAGGATCACTGATACGTCTGGAGGAACATTCTGTCTAGTTTTGCCCAGTTCCTGACATTTTAGTAGAAGAGAAGCAAATTTAAAAACAAACAAATAAATAAATGTGTTACTGTTCTCCACTCCATTTAGGCTGAGGTACTGAGTTGGTAAGGATGTCTGTAGGCACACCTTGAGCCACAGCTCTTGTTTTCCTGATCATCACCTCCGAGAACAGATGCTCATAACGTTGTCCAGCACTTTTCTCAGACCTAACTGACATGTTTGAATGAATGGCCTCCTAATGGCAGCAAATGTCATTGTATCCATCATCTGGCTAAATAATGGAGTGCCCAGAAGCTAAGCAGACAGACCAGTGGGNTATGATTCTTCTGAAAGCAAATGATTTTTTTTCTTTTTAATGGAAAAAATCATGTAAAAGCCTCAATCATGTTTTATTTCAGTGAACTGAAAATTTTAACATCTGAAGTCACCCAGAAACGTTAGCTCACTGATTTAAAAAAAATTAATAATAATAATAAAAAAAAAACGGAGAGGCTTTGAGGACTTAATGTACATCTGTTTTCTTTAATAATTATTTTCCAGATTAGTGATGAAATAAAAAGTCAGCTGTCCACACAAAAGTGTATTCAAACTACTTACCATTATTTAGTAATGTTCAAACAAACACAATTCTGAGATTTCTGAATTTAGTGTAGCACATAGGATCACTGATACGTCTGGAGGAACATTCTGTCTAGTTTTGCCCAGTTCCTGACATTTTAGTAGAAGAGAAGCAAATTTAAAAACAAACAAATAAATAAATGTGTTACTGTTCTCCACTCCATTTAGGCTGAGGTACTGAGTTGGTAAGGATGTCTGTAGGCACACCTTGAGCCACAGCTCTTGTTTTCCTGATCATCACCTCCGAGAACAGATGCTCATAACGTTGTCCAGCACTTTTCTCAGACCTAACTGACATGTTTGAATGAATGGCCTCCTAATGGCAGCAAATGTCATTGTATCCATCATCTGGCTAAATAATGGAGTGCCCAGAAGCTAAGCAGACAGACCAGTGGGTAATGTATGACAGCAGGTCTAACTCCTGCTACTGATGCATGAAAGTGACAGAACAGCCCAAGGGGAATTCTTAACCATTTTAATTTAGTAAGGGTGAAAGTGGGCATGTAAGATGGTTGTTCTCACACTGCTTAACTTTAGGCATCTGATTTACAAACCTCGTCTCCCTTGGATTCCTGTACAATCAGCAGGAAGACTGATAGCAGAGTTCCTCTACTGTCTCTTGCAGGAAGAGTAAGAGCCTAACCTAACTCAAATTCTTCATTCTGATTGAGATTATTTTTCATGTAACATGGATGAGCATGACCCTGTTGGTAGTAAATGAGATGAATGTATTTACTGTAGATAATAGAGCATAGCAGTCATCTCTAAGTGTACTCACAGCAAAGCTTTATGAGGATGGGAATTTTTAAAAAGGTGTTCTAAATTACAACTTTATAGGGCAGTAGAACAGTCTTATCCTGTGGCTAGTATTCCAAGTGTGTGAAACTACCTTCTGTTAGAGAAATTAACCACTGGATGTGTAAGTCACCAAAGAAATGTCCTCAAAGATAATATTCCTGTGTAGTAGGGTTTTCCAAGTGCTGATCTTTTGGCAGATAGATGTATGCATCAATGTCTTTTCTGCTTCAGAGGAACCTGTTTTGGGACTCCCCATTGGCTTCTTTCCCAGAGTCTGGAGTGACTCCACGTTTGGCAGGCTCTTTCTGGCAGAAGTGAAATGTATTTTCCAGTTCTCCTTTCATGCGATGCATGGAAACAGAAGTTGATGAACTGGTGGTGCTCTTAGAAGGTGAGACTTGTACAGGAATCCCTCTGGGTGTAAGACTTCAATGGCAGCTGACTTAGCTCACCAGATATTTTATTTAGTCTAGTGATATTTGAATATAAAAATGTTTTTGAGCATGCACATGCATATAAGAAGAGACAGGTGAAACTGTTTCTATCAGTGGACTGTATGTTGTACTCCAACTGTATGTTGGCCATGTCTGATTCAGAACAGTAAATGGATATTCCACGATGATATTTGCTCCATTTTTATTACTTCCTTGTTAAGAATCAGTATTATGTACTGCAAGATAAACTGATGTACCAGTATGATATTTGTCAGGAAAGCCACTTCAATGCAGGAGACAAACAGAAAGCCTGTGTTTTCTCTACTCCCTGTCTGAGAACCCAGGACCTTTACTACGCTTAATTTGGAGTTTTGCTTATGTTTTCAATAGAAGTTGGAGGAGGATATTCAACAGTGTTCCAGCAGAATGCCTGCCCTGGAAAGGTGGTGGATCTTAACTGAACAAAATACTAACTTCCCCTAAACTTCTGAGAAGTTTGATCTTTTTTTTTTTTTTTGTGGTACTGACATCCTCAGATTCAGAAGATTAACTTCACAGTTAGGCATTCAGCCTGGACAGCCTGTTCCATTGAGTGGCAACATTGCCCATAGCAGGGGGATTGGAATTAAATGATTTTTAAAGTGCCTTCCAATGCAAACGATTCTATGATTCCTGTAAATTCATGTTTTTTCCTTCCAAACCCCACTGATCAGTAAACTGAAATTGTTCAGTATTAGCAGAGGGTCCTTGCCTCTAAAAGTCTAGTTACTTCTAAAAATAATATTTATGTATCTGGTATGCAAATATAACTTTAGATGCTTAAATTTAGGTATCTAAATTTTAACATTTTGGCTTAAGCCAGCTTGCTTTATTTTCCTCAGCTTTTTCTACGCACTCAGTTTCATCTTTCAGAATAAACATTGTTCTAAGGTTGTGCCATAGAGGAGAGCCCCTGTACGTCTTAAAACAGACCTGTTGGTGTACTGTATGAATCTGAAGGCAAGCTGCAATTGTATACTGAAGAGCTGTGGAATATCTCCCTTAATATTTTACATAAATAAGTTATTTGTTCATTCAATAAACCTGCAGCATTTCAGAGCAACTTTACATTAAGGGTGAAACAAAATTTTGTTTGGCAGAATGCCATCCTCATACCTAGAGAGCTGTCAAGTAGATACATAAACATTAGGGAGCTAATATGTTTATACTGAAGGGCCAACTCAAGCCAAGAACATAATTTTTGGATGGAACATCCTGATGTGTTAGTGCATATGCATCTACTGGTGGAAACAAAATGACCAGTGTTGGCTGGCAAGTCTGTTCTGGGAGGCCTGGCACCAGCAGTGTTCTAGCACAGGCTCCACTTCAGTTTACTACATGTAGAAGAGTTTATGCTTCTTACTTCCATTCTGCTTTTAGAGCTGTAGTGAGAAATTTGGGATCATAGTATTTGCAGTTCTTATGAAGTCTAAGTTGGGAGAAGGTAGATACCATTTCTAAATAAGAGCAGAACTGGTGTCTCTTGTATTATACTGCAGGAGCATAGACCTCTCATTAGACCTTGGTGGAGGGGAAACGCTAAAAGACAAAGCTGGGTAAACTCTGTGAAGCTGTATTCATGGATATTTATTCAAATGTAGTCAGTTCAACTGCACTCAGATTTTACTTCTCAATTTTAATTGTGCCTTCATGCAAACACATTTGCATATCATCATTCCTTGGAAAGGCTGCATATATGTATGTAGGCAGTTAAGAAAAGAGGCAGGTGAGTTATTTACAGCTTGAAAGAAACAATAACAGGCCATGTAACTCAACAGCAGTTTCACACAGTGCCAAACAGAAAAAATCAATTAAAAAGCAATAATTTTTTTAACGCTGCCAGGCTATAATATGTTTATGAATAAAGTTATGTATTACCAACATCTTCATAAATTCCAAATCTGCTTGCAGCGAATTATAAACAAATGTTTTAGTCATACTATACATAGCTTATTACACATAAAGAAAGCCATATCTAATTGAGAGATTTGCCCTGTGTTCTTTTCTTGTTTGCATAAGTGAGCGATGAGATTAATTACAGTGGACCATATTTGCAGCAAAAGATAAATCCTCTGAAGGAGTGTGGGCTAGTTGTTTGAAAGCCTTTCCTAGTTGTAGAACTGTTTCCATGGAGCTATTTCACAGAGTTGTTTCACAGAACCCTTCTGTGATGGAGTAGATTCTTCTTTGTAGGGTAATAACTATGAGAAAGAAAGTACGCTGAAATTTTGGATTGTACTCAGTGTATTTTGGAAGATCCCCAGGAGATGCAGATTTTGTCCTCTGAATTTTAATGAGCCATTTTTTTCTTCACTGACTGTTCAGTGATTCCAGACAGACCATCTTCCTGACTTGAGTATCTAAACTGGGCACCTAATTTCCACCAGTTGTGGATGTTTTTGTACAATGGAAAAAGCTAAGAAATACAGAACCCTGATCTTGTCTCTTTTGCTGGCTCAGTTTGAAAATACCAAATTTATCATCAGTGCAGTATCTGTTACTTGCCTTTTGTCTTCTAGAAGATTTGATGCGCTTGAGATGAATTGTGTTGCTCCCTCTCTATCAGGATGGCTAATGAATCATGTCTAACTTCAGCTTTAACAGAAGCAGCTTTTAGACTCTGTGGTTGCTTCATGAGGTAGGCTGAAAGGAGAAAAAGAAAAAAAAGTTTCATTTCTGTCCAAGTGGTAAATATATCATGATGCCTCATTACAGTGTGGCTTCTATACAAACATTTTTTAACTTTATCTGTTTTGGGGTCCTAGGCACTTTGCCTAAGCAGTAAAGGAATGGTATTGGGAAGTTCTGCTGAGGTTACAATAGAGGCTGACAGTTTTCACCAGAGTTAACATTGTCCATAGTTGGCATTGTGAACAGAAAAGAACACCTGTGCATAGAATAGGCCGTAGAGAAGTCAAGTTTCTTATCAAAAACTTTGTTGAGAATAATCTGTTCAAATAAAATAGTTCTCAGCCTTATTCTGTGTTTCCAAGTTCCATCTGTTCAGCTGGAGCAGTGCAAGCAAATGTTTAAATGGCAAAAAATATACCAACCCAAAACAGCCTAGCAAGGCTTCTGAGAGCTGAGATGTTTCTCAGCTGTTTTGAAGCGAGCTTAGCTGACCTCTTACTAGTCCTTCTCCACTTCCCACCGCAGGGAGTACTGCAGGGGCAGTATCCAGACCTCCAGCTGCCAGAAATTAGAGCAGCTGGTGGTAAACTTTCTTAGGTTGTGGTGAAGGACAGCACAACCTCTGCTGACCCAGGGGAGCGGGTGCGTGGTGTAGAGTTCAGCCCAGTTTAGTGTCTGGCTCTTGTGTTGTTGTGGCCTGTATTAGGTCTCATGTATTTCAGCAGTGAAAGAAAACAAGCTAGTCCCTGTCCAATACAGATAATTACATGGTAATTAACTAATAATCTCTTCACATATCTTCTAGCTTTATATTCTAGAGAACAACCTTCCAGTGACTCCTTTTCTCACACATGGACCAGAACGTTCAAAATCAGATACTTTTAACTTTCAATTCACAATGCTCCCTGGTACTGTAAAAGCAGGGCTCAGTTTGGATTGAATCAGCAAGTAAACCTCTCCTAATTCTGATTTCTCATAATCCAAATCCCTACAGGCACCTAAAGCAAAGACAAATCACACCATGATTTGTTAAAAAGAGTAGAGAAAGAAAAAAGATAAGGTGAAGTGAGACAGTTTCCCTGCTTGCAAACGCCAAGGGCAAACTTACTGGCTGCTTTCTCACCATGGACTGGGTCAAACAAAGAATCTGAACATCATTCTTTCCACTTTTTTACATTCTGTTATGATGCCAGGTTTTTGAAAGGATATTAAGAAAAAGTTGGCAATGTGAGGCAGGAGGGGAAAGCGTAGGATCATAATTCAAGCTTTCAGCCTGGCTCTTTTTCCTGTAGCTGTTGTGCAATGCCAAAAATGATTGCATGCAGAACTTGAAGTGTAATTCTGATCACTCTCACCTCTGATAAATTTCAAGCCAAGACATAGAGATGGCAGAACATCCATGCTGTCAAGAATGCTGGCATTCTCCCCAGTTTTGTGAGCAGGATTCACCTGACAGGTGCTTATTGATTGAACCATCTGGGTCTGCATTATAACTGCAAGAATGCAAAACTTACGTGAAACTGGATAGGCATCATCTGTGTAAGGAGCTCATTGGATTCAGAGGCACTGCATTAACTTTGAAAATGGCATGGCAAAAATGTCTGATTTGTTATGCCTCATACCATCCAAATGATTGTCTTTAGTGAGAAATAGTTACAGAGAAAATGTACATCTGATGAGAAGGTTGGCTGCGGTCATTAGACATTAAGGAGAAAAGAGCTTTACCCCATCAGTGGTAAACAAATCTGCAGTTGCTGATGCATATCAATCCTCCCTCTTACATTACAGAATATTAGAGATGTATGTAGTTTTACAGTTGTGTATCTTACTTCACAAGGAGGTTAAAAAAAAAAAAGAGAGACTGAATTTGTTCAGCTTTTTATTCTCTGTGCTTGTTGAGGCAAGTTGGCGCATAGGCAGGTTCAGAGAATGCTTTGACACTAGCAGTGTGTCTCCAAATGGGGGACTCAATACACCCCCTACATCTTTGCCAAGTGACACAGGTAGCACTCATACTGTTTTATTAGATAAAATTAGCAATGACATTTTTTCAGAGCATAAAGTAAAAGATGAGAGAACTGTGAAACAGCCAATTCTGACTCTTTGTGCCTCACCCAGCAAAAATTTCTTGGCAAAACATACTACTTTACGACCAGCATATAATGCCTTAGAGTCATCCAGCTTCCCCAAGTGGCTGATCGTGATTGCAAGCCTTTGAAGCCTCACAGCCTCTCTTCAAGTGCTCCAGAGAACCTCTTTTCCTTGTATCAGTGTTTTCAGGAGTCAAAAGCACAGCAGAAACCGGGCAGAAATATTTTGCAGTGAAAGTAGTGGATTCCTCAGTGATTGTTTCTAGTGCTCTAGCACAGAAACATAATGCATGTTGTGAGCTTTGATTAGGGATTTTTTTTATCTGTTGTATATCAGATAGCTAATATTATCTAGTACATAGTCTCTGGTATAGTTGTAAATTGTTTTGCTCCCCACATCTGGTTTTCCTCTCTTCATTGTCCTGAGATTTGTTACGCTGCTGCATGCCATTACAGAGTGAGCTCTGAACCCAGTGTATCCTTGCAGACCTTAATTCCCCCAGGCTAGCTTATGCTGTCTTGCTTCTTTAATCACTGTGGTTATCTCAGCAGGGTCCATATCCAAAAGGAAATTAATTTAAAAGTAGTTTCAGAGTACTGAAAAAATTATTCAATTTTTTTTATTTTATTTTTTTATTTTTTAATAGCAGCATAATACCAATTGTTTCCTTCTACTGTAATGGGAACCAACCAAGTGATTTTATTATACCAAGTTTCCTTCTCTGGATACAAACTCTCCCACCAAAACTCACCTCTTGATCTTGAATTCAGTATTAATCTCTTTCTCTTATGGGAGAAAATTACAAGTGAGATACACTGTGAAGTTATGGGAGGGATATGTTTTAATTATTAAATCTTATGGATTACTTGCTGAACACTGTTGAATTGTTTGGCATTGCACAGCAAAATACAGATAAATACAGAGCACAGAACATCATCCATATTACATATTTCATCTGCAAAGCTAGACGCTGTGGAGAATAACATGTACAAATAGTAAAAAAATGAGAATGGGTAGAGCTCCTTTCAGCTTCATTAGCTCAGTTCAGATCTGAATTTATTCTTCAGTTTTTAAAAGCTCTTCAGTATTGATGTTCTCTTATTCTGTAGTTTCTTGTGCTCTTTTTTCCTTATCTTGTACTTTAGAGAACAGATTGGGAAGGTGATGACCTAGATTCTGCTCTTGGATTTGCTGCAGACTACCTATGTCATTTGACCTATTGAGGCAAATAGTCTCTTTATGCTGTATTATAGAAGTCAGATCATATTTTCTACCTTTCCGAGGCATTTCAAAGTAAATTCATTAGTGCTTGTGATGCTCTCCATTTTGGTGAGTGCCACAGAAAATAACAAAGTTTGCAAAAGCAATAAATAATGGATGCTACATTTCTTAAACCTTTGTGAAAGAAGGTTGTGCATTTACACAGAAGAAAATCTCATCAGTGAGGTGCTGGAACAAGCTGCCCAGAGAAGTTGTGGCTGCCCCATCCCTGGCTGTGTTCAAGGCCAGGCTGGATGGGTTCCTGGGCAGTTTGATCTAGTGAGCTGGTGGCTGGCAGCCCTGTCCACGGCAGGGGGCTTGGAACTAGATGATCTCTGAGGTCCCTTCCAACCCAAGCCATGCTATGATTCCATGATCTGTGTGGGCAGCGTAATCTATCCTTCTTGCCACAAGGTGTATTGAGGCAAAGTTACTCTAGGTTTATAAATAAGTGGAGAAATTGTTGGAAGAAAAATCCACCGAAAGCTATTAAATACCAAGATAGCAGTTCTCACTCAGGAAGTCTAAAGAGTGTAAATGGTATTTTGAGAAGGTATTCCAGTAACCTTTGCTCAGCCTTTGCTGCTGACCACAGCCAGAGGCATGGAGCTGGGAGAGTTGGGCCTTCGGTCTGACTTCTGCTGCCATTCTGATGTTCTTGTAGCGTTGTGATCTCAGCTTTAACATTCCTCTTTATGTGCCCGAACACAGATCAGTTTTACTGCCTTAAGTGTAGCTGGCTATCCAAAGCACTAGATTCTCCCTAGTATCCTAGTCTCACATGTTTGTATCATAATATTACCAGAAAGACACATGTCAATCCAGGTTCTTCAGAAAGAGCTGTAATTAGGCTTTACAAATGATGTACAATGCTTCTGGTGCAACAAGGTTTCATCTCAGAAGTCACAATCACTGGCACTTAGAGGTAAAGTCTGTGGAATAATAATGCACCAATTTTGTGAGTCATTCTAGTGAGCAGGGACCTTTACAAAGAATTAAAAATGGAGAAGAATTCATAGTATGAAAACACTGTCTCTAATGCACTCTCTCAATCTGTTCTGTTGTAGAAATTTGTGAAGAGTGCTTTACACAATGATAGAGCTAATAGAGTGGGAGGTGGAACACTAATTGCAGTACAAAACAGCACTTAAAAACCCTTGGCAATCTTTAGCCACAATAAAATACCCTGTAGACTTTTTCTAAGCTTCAGCATTTCAACCTGGCATTCAGTCTCATGGTCTTCACTCAGAACAGCTTCAAGCAAAGAACACATTGACGTCAATGAGAGTTGTGCCTGAATAAGAACAACAGATTCTGGCCCCTGAACTGTAACTCTTGGTACATTGTCGTTTTCCGGCTAGTTAGGACAGACATTTATATACCTCTTTATAGAAGATTTTCATTTTTCAAGCTTGCAGTGGGACAATGAAAGCTGACTGACTTTACCCATAAACTTAATGGAGCCCTGGGGGCATCTGGGAGGGATAGCGGTAAGAGCTCTCACTGCTTTCCATTTGAATGTTGCATTATTTCTTGAATTTAACTGGACTCCAGTAAGACGCTGCCTCTTTGCTTTTATAATTATCGGGGGACATAAATTCAGCAACATGTGCTTGCTCAGCTGTTGTGCATTTCTCCTAAGCAGTGAATTTACAGCATACACATGTTCTGAGGTGATTATTCTCTTATCATTTATGGTATCTAAGCCTTTTTCCTGATAAATCTAATTCACATAGATTGGCAGTTCAAACAATGTGTTTTCTGTGTCTCAGGAGGAAACGTATGGCTTACTTTGGGTTTAGTAACTTAGGGAGATGAGGTTTTGCATAATGGAAGTCTGAGGTGGGTGATATTTTGTCTGTAATGCTATGAATGTAATTAGTGAGATAAATACAGAGCTAAATTAATTTTCTCTGAAAAGAAGCAATCTGATTGCTATGCAAAAAGCACCTTTATTAGCAATACTGATGTTTCATAATGTGGTTAGCAATGCACAGAGTGGCATTTTGATTTGCAGCTTTAAAGAATTCTGGGATGAATAAAACATGGAATTAATTGCCAGAGAAGAACCTTTGCCAGACTAGATGAGATCTGCTGTGCTGAATAAAAGCTCTAACCTGTGACAAGCTCTGTTTCACTCCCAAAGGAAATGATGTCAATACCAGAAAAGGTTAAATAGCACTTCAAGTAATTTGCAGCTGCCAGAGTTCCTTCCTCTTTAGGTGTAAGGTTGAGGGTAAACACGTATCCATGTGTCCTAACATCCTGCAGCAGGTATGATCAGGGCAGAGCTAGGAAGAGTGTTGGACACCAGGCTTTGTATCAGTAAACTTGGATCAGTGTCTGAGTTGATTTTGAAGTAGGAAAAGCTATTAAGTTGGCATGGAGAACAGGCAGACTTGGATGCACAGGAGAACAAATACAAAATGCATATATAATTTTGGGAAATGTATAGTAGTAAATAGCATTTCAGTGTTGTTTTTTTAGAGAGCTATTAAATTCAGCTGAGGTTTGTTGTGGATTTGCCTAGAGTTGACTCATCTAGTTAAATATAGATTGTTTAATAGCTTTGCTGTTAAATCCCATAAAAGTGAAATCCAGGAAACAAAACTGGAAAAAAAAAAAAGAAAAAGCAAACAAAAAACCTAACAAAGAAACAAAACCCTACAACCATGTCTACAACTCTTTTTAAACAACAGACAGCAAGTTTAAGCACTGGGGAAACTGTCAAGAGCCTGCATTCAGTGGTTATGGTGTTCCCTGCTGGGGGCCCTTGCAGGGGGCAGGTTGTGAGTAGGTTCGGCTTCCATAGGACGGTACAAGAGCAGGATTTCTGTGGAGGTTTCCTTCACTGCTGCAGCCCATGAGGTAACTGACGATGTAGGTTCCTCAATTGTCCAATTTGTGTTGGGTGCCTGCACAGTGATTAAGAAAGGTGAAGAGTTCAAAGCTTCAGGCTGTTGGCTTCTGGTAGTTCTGCATTAGTGGTCATTTCTTGGCAAATGCAACCATGTTAAAGGAGGATCTATTAAAATAAACCAGCTAACAATGCCAGTTCCCCTGTTTATCCTGATTTTTCCAATGGTATATTTTTGCTGACTAGTGATATGTCTTTCAGGTTTATTAGGGGAAGGAGAAAGAACAGAAATTTCAGTAGGTTCTCACAGACTTCATTGAGTGCAATCAGATAGCTCATATTACAAGCCTAAAGGTGTGAGGACTGACGCTGGACACTCGTTTGTTGTGTGGGTAAAGAAGTGAAGCTAGACCAGCACAGCAGCAGAACCAGCAGAATGTGTTTATGGGGCTTTTGCTATGGGGGGAATTAATAGTCAGTCAAGAGGAGCAACATCTTCCCTTTTTTTCCAGATCTATACACAAAATACACACACACACACAGACTCCTGCAAATCTGGATTTGTAAAGTTTTATTTCCCAATATGCTCTTTAAAAGCCTGTAAAACCACTGTGTTTGTGTGTCTAATGTAATATGATATAGAGGAGAAGAACAAGCAGAAAGAAAATTATCATAAAATGCTTGCTTTAGTGAATGGTTCCAGAGTAATATCATTGAAAAACACGGCCATTCTGGAGGCTGTGGCAGAAGGGATCTTGCTGATGCAGAGTATGAGAATGTGAACTCAGTTACAGCATAATTCCTTTGTTCACAACCTGAATGATAATAGAGGTGGGAGGAGTAGGTGGAAATAATTTTAAAGAAAGGAGTGCGTGACCAAGGATTTATTGCAAAATACGTATAGGTTTCTTGAATTCATATCCATTTCTATGTAAATTATGAATTAAAAGGTTCTTTTATTAACAGCTAGTAAGCTTAGGGCGTTTGTCAGAGCATCTAGCAGAAGAAGAGATCAACAGAATATTTATCTATATAGTCTTGGAATTAATAAAACACCCCTACTAAAGCAATTTTGGTATCAGTATTTGTCATACTTTTATTGGTATACTTTAATGGGATGTTTTTTTCTGCAGATCTATGCACAACAATGAGGTGAAGAAGCTTTGAAGGAAATACAGGAAAAGAGAGAAAAGCAAGACCTTTCTAGTGAGAAATGAATATCCATACCCTGGATTTTCAGGGTTCTGTCTGCAGTATAATTAACTAGAAGTTGAGGTCTTTCACATGTAAATTAAGTCATTGAGAGCACTGCCAGCTGTAATGCTTTTTCTCTTTACTTGTGAGACTTTGCAGGTTTGCAGGCTACCTTCTTAATTGAAAACTCTTAAAATTGATTTTTGTGTGTGTGTGTCTTTTTTGTCATACTGGGATTTCACTGCTGTCACATTATGTTATATGATGGAAATCATACCATGGTCAATTTAATTTGAGGCTAATGAATATGCCTTCCTAGTCTTCTCTGAGGAAAGCAGTTAATAGAAGGGCATTTCAAGGAACTTATTTTAGAATTTCAGCCTCAAGAGGTTTTTCCCAATCTAAGGGTATTGATTCCCTATATCTGACCCATTGCAGTTGTAACAAATAAACCTCATTTATATGCATATGAAAAACTTCAGCTGTCTACTAGAGAAGACTTTAAAAGAGTTTTGCATCTTAAAATCTCCCTGAATCATGAAAACTAAGTAGCAGGTACCATTACATTTTAACTCAAAGTGTCATGGATCAAATTTTCAGCTGTGGCCACCACATCTATGATTATTTGTCCACAGAAGTTTACATCCATAGGTCTAGGTACTGTGGCTTTGAATGTTTTTCTCACTGTGTGTAATTCTCAAGTTTTCACATTAATCTCTGTGCAGGTGGTATCTCGAAATGCTAAAAGCAATATAGCTATGTGAAGTAGCTGTGAAGCAGAGAGCTGATGAATTTGTTGAGCTGGTGTAGATGGTGGTTTGGGAAACTCTGGATAATGCTACCTGGTTCTGAATTGGAACTGTAGCAGCATCTTCTTATTCAGTGGCCAGATGTACCTTGTTGGAACTCTCAGGCTTGCCAAAGACCTTGAGTTGCTTGCACACAGATTATNTCATAGCTATTCTCCTATGGGATGGTTGGTTTGTCATACTGGTATAACGGGTCTCTGTGTCTGTTTATTGGTGTCCATGAAAGGGATTGTACAAGTATTGTATTTTAGTTAAAGAAACAAAAATGAAAAACACAACTCTTTAAGCCAAGTATTATGTAATTATTTTGTTTGCCTTGCAATTAGTGTTAGCCTTTAACAACCCAATACTCTGATTACCTTTTTCTGCAAAAGTGTGAAATCGTTTACGCATGTTGGCAGATATTTCACTTTAAAGCCCACATCCTTTGTAAATAGACCTGTCTTCCCCTTTCTTTTCTTCGTACAGTTGATTTATCCTGCATTTCATGTACAGCTGTGGTCTATTTTCATTGTCATTGCTTCTCTTAGTAATTTCTCCAGTTTTCCAAGGTTAATCGGAATTGTATTTCTGTTCTCTGATCTGTGCTACCTGTGATCAATACAGGGAGGTACTTGGTGATGGTTAATCATGTACAGTTCAGTGCTTTTGCCTGAAACACTCACCTTGCTCTGTCTGGTAATCAGCAAGGAGGCAGACACATCTGCGATCCACGTGCTCATTTGTTAGGACTCATATGGGAAATGTACACATGCATGTCTGTGTGTTCTGGTGTATCTGACATCGATTTGTCTCCTGAAAGATTTCACAGAGGGTGCCATCAATGTTGTGTAGCTCTGTACCTCCTACGAACTGTGCATGTTGGTGAACTCTACCATAGTGTGACTGTACTTGTGCTTATCTGACTGCATGTGGTACACTCACTAGCTGACCTCCTGTCTGCTTCAGCTAGTGGACATTGTGATCAGGTAGCCGTTATTCTCCTTTAAATTTGTTTTGATTTTTTTTTGTCCAAAACTTAATTCAGATAAATTAAAGAGTGAAAAATTCTTAGTCTTTGGAATTTTGAAGAGTGTATCCATATACAGCTTAATACTATCATCTGAAGAATGCCAGAGTGAATAAGAAAAAATTGACATTTCTATAAACTGAGAATGTGATATTGCTAGTGCTACATATATTAAACTGCCAGAGGCAATTTCTCTTTAGTTCCGACAATTGAACAAGACCATTAGGAACAAGTCAAAAGCTATTTTGTTTTCAGCTATTCAAGCCTGCCCAGTTTAGACACATTCCTTGTTTGCTTTGTGTCTGTTTGAAACCACTTAGTTCTACATCTGTATGGTCATCTCCATTAAATGTTCTTGTGAAAGCCTGCTGCATATGACCTGGTGAACTAACATTCAGGGACAAGGTGACCACCTGCTCATATACCCAAAGCTTTGTGCTTAGAATGCCATTTTACTTTGACAATGACAGGCCCTGAATGGCTCCTCTGGATGGCCAAATGAAAACAGGAAACCAACAGCAGGCAGCGTTCATTAGTACAGAAGCTTATTGCATAACTCAGTGGTGTAGTTCAGGCAAGCCAGGTATTGGTTAAGGTAGAACCTTTTCAATCATGTGTACATGATTCCAAGTCTCAAATTTAACCTTGCTGTCAGTCCATTAACTTGCCTGAAATGACATCAGGGATGCTTTTGCGTTTTAGCTCTCTTACATCGTTGTCTCAGCTCACTCATTTACTCATCTTCTCATCTCACTCATCTTCTGTGTTTTTCCTTTGCCCCTCTCAATGTATTTTCTGGACTAAAGAAGATGGGATTTGCTGATTCTCATGGCAACATGGACCTCCCGAATGTACAGCAAGGACTGTATAAAACTGGAAAAAAAAAATTAAAAATAGAAAATTTATCTTTTTTCATTCAAATTTATTTTTTTTCATTCAAATCAGTGTTGTAGTATGGTTAATGAGGGTTTGAACACCTAAGTCTCTTTACAACAGATTTCATATTCTCTATTGATTTGTCAGAAGGCAGGACTTGACATGGAAGCCGTGTTCTATTGGAGCTTGTATTTATTTATCTTTAGCATTTCATTTTGGAATGTCTTTTTCTTTTACAGAGATTGCCATACTTGAAGCAGTACACTGTGCAAATTAAATGTACCTTTTGGCCACTGATTTCTTCTCATTCTACTTTTTTAAAGTGGTCTGGTTGTCTGATATTGAAACAGAACCACAGAATTGTTAGGGCTGGAAGGAACCTCTGGAGATCTTCTGGTCCCACCCCCTGCAGAAGCAGGGACACCCAGAGAAGGGTGCCTGGTAGACCATGTCCAAAAGCTTTTGAAGATGTCCAAGGAGGAGGCTCCACAACCCCTCTAGGCAGCCTATGCCTGTGCTCCATCACCTGCGCAGTAAAGAAGTTCTTCCTGAAGTTCAGACGGAACCTCTTATGTTCCAGTTTGTGCTCAGGGCTTCTTGTCCTGTCCCGGGACACCACTGAGAAGAGTCTGGCTCCATCCTCTTTGCACCCTGCCTTCAGTTATTTATGGACATTGATAAGATTCCCCTGAGCCTCCTCCTCCCCAGTCCGATCAGTCCCAGCTCCCTCAGCTTCTCATCATAGCAGAGCTGCTCCAACCCCTGCAGCATATTAGTGGCCCTTTGTTGTACTCTCTCCAGTAGCTCCATGTCTCTCTCTTTTGTACTGGGGGGACCAGAACTGGACTCAGTGCTCCAGGTGCAGCCTAACCAATGCTAAGTAGAGGGAAATGTTGAACCTCAGACCAAAAAGCAGAGGAGTTATTGCACATCTAAATGATCTGAGAAACAAAGAAAAAGTAGGAAAAAAAAAATCTCCTAAAGAATAACAAAATGGATGTAGTCAGTTGCAGAAATGTTGTAGATAGAATTGCAAACATCAAGCTTTCTTCATGCCAGTATCGGGAGGAAATCACATGAGGATTGTTTTGTGAAAGCAATAGTGTTTTCTCACAGCAGTTTGCCATTACTATGCACTCCCTGGAATTAGATGTGATAGTATGTCAGTGTACAGAGTTTTTACAAGATGCAAGATCATGCATGCAGCACTGTTTCTTCCTCTGCATTGTGAAAGCAAAGAGGGTAATTTGGAATTCCTTTAAAACTTGTGGGTTTTAAATTATGTGTTAGCTTCCAGTGAAACAGAATTTAATGTGTCCAGGTGTGGTGTTGCATTTGTTGAATGTAAATCTGATTGTGGGACATACGTAGCTAAGTCTGGCTGCATCTGATGGGATTTTGCTGTGAAGAGGATTATATATTTTGGTGCTGGGTATTAATACAAGTCTAAGTAAATGGATTTGGACATACTTGACCAGCTGAGAAGGTGGCCCAGTGAAAACAAAACCACCTTTGGTGGATTTCCATTCAAGAATCTGTTTCTTGAGTTGGTTTTTTTTTTTTTTTTTTTTTTTTTTTTTTATTTTTTTTTNTGTATTTATTGTATTCACATACATATTTTATTAGAGCTGGGTTTTTTGGCCTATTGTAGGCAGTAATGTTGAAGTTGAGCAGATGGGTAGCACTGTGGAGCCAAGTCAGAAATGAAAAAAAACCGCTAAAGTCAATGAAATGAAAGCAGCAATAAACAAGCTAAAAGAGGAATATGAGCTAGAAAGGGATCTGAAGTAAACAGTGGGAGAACACCTCTGTGCTCACCTCGAGAGCCCAGGAACGATGGGCTGGTGACACTGCAGAGCGGGAGCGTCTGCGGTCCCCTGGCATTCTGGCACCATGCAAAGCCAGCGACCTGCGGCACTTCCAGGGGTGCTTGGCCCTGTGCTCTCATGTTGCTCTTGCAATTCCTCCCTTCCCCCTCTTCTGTAAAATCCTCGAAGCAAACTAGGCCTAATCTCATCTGTTCTCACACATGAATCTCATTATGCCTCCAGGCAGCACTTTGCCCTTCTCAGAAGCATTTTGTCTTACTGTATCTGTTCTAAAATTGTGAAAGCATACCTGAGCACAGTGCTCCAGCTGAGAATATACCACTTACTGGTACAGGGGCACTGTAAGGCTTGGGATTATTGTTCAGTGCATTCCTAATGCTTTTCTAAACACTTCTGATCTTTCTGATGGATTATCTGTGCTAAACAGAAGTTTTTCATTGAACCGTCCACAGTGACATATGGGACTTCCTCCTAACTGGTAAAAGTTAATTTACTGCTCCTTCGTGTGCATCAGTTGTTTTCAAATGTAATTGCTTTCCATGAAGAAATTGGTTTGGAATGCAGGAAGAATTGGTTTGTTGAGCTTGTTACTCTATGAACTACCCCAAAAATGTATTTCAATAATTTAAATCATTCACTGCTATAAACTAACCTTATAATATAAGACCCCTTTCCAACAATAGGCAATGTCCCCAAAAAGTTAACCTTAAAATATTTTGTAAAACAGTTTTCTAGTCAGTGATTACATCAATCTCAGAAAAATGTGGTGAAAAAAAGGCTTCATCATGTAATTCATGTTAAAAGTCAAAGTCTTGGGATGAGATTTCATCTCAGAGAAATGTTCATCTATAGAGACATGTAAATGCACATACAGAAATGTTTCAAACGAAAGACTGAGCTGAAGGCCAATTTCTAATCACTGTAGCAAGTTGCATGTTTTTAAAGCAGCCAGCCAATTCCATCCTTGCTATCGTCCCTGTCCCTGCTTATGAGCAGTGGCTGCATCAGGCAGCGTTTCTGTGGCAGAGCTCAGCGGTTATGGCTGTACTCTCCCTTCTATACCCTATCCCCACCAATGAATGATCCAAGTTTCCTTATTAAATGCTAAATGTATTCCTGTTCTAAATGGACTTAGTGTCTTCCGAAAAGTATGTGTGTCAGAAGCACTAAGTTCTGAAACTGAAGCTGAAAGAGATCAGATTTATAGTCTAGGCACTGAAGCCTGCATCTGTTTAAGAACCTGTATTGCTATTTTATTAATATACCCTTCTCCTCATTTTTTGTGTCTTTACCATTTCATTAGGTACACTTTCTCCTCGGCAGCCCAGCACATAACTATGTTTCAATTCTAGATTAAGTGCCTTCCACAAAATTAATGTTTCAATCGTCTTCTGATACAGAGCTTAACTCGTGCATCTCTGAGTGTCTTGAACATTATTTTCCAGCTGACATTAACGTTAGGAGTCTATTGTACCTAGACACTGAGAGCTCCTGCTAATGAATGGTCTGGGAGGCCTGAGTCACTAGGAGTTTAGCTTACTTGTTTTAGATGGAAGTCATTCGGCAGCTTTCCAATGACATTTTTAATTAAATGCCGATGAGCATGCACATGTTCCCTGGTGCCAGGTTTAAAATTTCTGTATCAGAAAGTTCTTTTCACCCTTCCACTCCACAGACCATGAGAATGTTAATGCTCTTGGTTAATACACCTTAATCTTAGTATAATATATTTCATCTTCTCATGAATTAGCTGCTAATTAAAGAAGAATTCAAAATAATAAAATGAGGAAAAAATAAGTTGTTTTTCTCCTAATTAAAAATACTTCCAAATGAGAGAAACTCTCAGCAAATTCCATCTGGATGACTCAAAGGCAGAGGAAAATATGCCAAGAAAAAATATCTTTGAAGGGAACTCAATTATAAGCACCATAAAAGTATGAAATGCATAGCACCAAAATTAATGTGAGTGTCAGGAAGGAAAGCTAGGAAAATATAAAGGAGCACAGGATCCAGAATGACAAATGCTATGCAGATTGGGAGCAGAGGCAAATACTGAGAAGGAGAAGGCAGGTAAACTGCCAGAGATGGGAGTACTGCAAGCCATCTGATAACAGTGCAAGTAAGGTAGCTGTCAGGCACACTGTCTGTCCCAGTGAGGATTCTCAATCGTTGCTCAAGAGGAGACCCAAGTGGTTATGTAGTAAAGCGTACCTAGAGGAGGGAAAAACAAGCCAACGGGAACTGAGGAACCAGCTGAATCTAAATCCTTCATCTGGAGATATTGAACCTCTCTGGAAAAGTGGAATTTGTTACAAGAATGCCAACAAAAGAAAGATAAGTTCAAAAAGACAACCACAAAAATCTGCAAAATAAAATTGTTATATTAGATAGTTCTACCTGTTTGCAATGAAGAAACATTAGTACATATTGTCTGTTAATTAAAACACTGCTTAGGGTTAGCCCACAGAGAATCTGGCATTTTGGTAGTCAATGTTAGATCGATGTTTGTGGATGTGCATGTGCATATAGAACTAGCTTCCACATCTTGTTTGCTACAGCTACTCAGAGGAAAGTACAGGTAGCACAGGCATAGCAGGTGGAACGCAGCTTTCTCTCCCACAGTGTTTATGCTGGAATTGAGCTGTATTGTGCATCTAGTTCTGTTACAGACACAGCATGAAGCTCAGTTGCACTGGGTGCACAGGCATGTAAAGAGAGCTCTAGTAAACAGAAAATTGAAGGTGAACCTACTGGATTTCATATTACTGGACAATATATGTGAAATATGGTGGATGAGGAATTTATCACTTGGTATAGGCAAAAAAAGCTCCTTGGTTTATCTCCTAATAAGGAGCCATTGCAATTTTGCGATACGATGAAGTTATCGGTATAGTAATCAACTAGAAGTTACGATATGGTAAGACATCAAATCATAACTATCATGAATTCCCTTGGGCTCCAGATGTGCAAATCTGTTGCTTTTAGATTTATTTGGTTGTCAGTAAATGACATGGAAAGGACTATCTAAGAACACATCATTGAGCAATTTGGTTTGCAATTTACGTGAGAATGTTTTGAATAATTTATGTTGGATTTGAGTTCCTTTGGATATTTATTTATCAGAATATTTTCATATTCTCAATTAAGGTGTTTAAATACAACCGATAGAGAATAGCTACAAACCAAGATTAAAATTATGCCATTGCACCTCACTGATGATGTGTTTTGAAGGTTCTTGTTCTAGGAAATACATATTTAGTGTGCTTCAGTTGTAGACAGGATTATCAATCTGAATATCAGTCCTTGGGCTTTTGAATTACTTCTTGCCTGCAAGACACTTCCTTCCTTTCCACCCCTGCGAAACACTTTGAAAGGCAGGATAATAATCCCTATTCCTGTAACTCCTGTGTGACCATTCTCCTTATCCAGATCAATCTGTTCTGCCTTGAAAAAACTTGTGTTTGCAGAGGTGTGGTGTCACCTCATAGTCTCTTTATGCACAAGCTCCACAGAAGATTATCTTTACCTTTACTACCCACCTGAGCTACCTGTTGTTCAGTGATGTGTCTTTTCCACTTGGGCTGATGAAAATGACTGACAGAATTAAAGGTTCTGAATTCCCAGTAAGGAATGTGATCTGTGCCCATTTTCAGGTTAAATGAAATAACATTTCCTTAACTTAAAGAAGGGCAACACCACATGTAGTTCCCACTGACTGTATTAATAAATGTTTTGTGCTTGCCAGGGTAAACAATAATACACTTTTCTATGTGCATAGCTGTAGGATACTGTGTTTTAAAATGTTGGTTTCCAGAGCTCATTCCTGGATTTTCACAGGCTGAGCTGGAAAAAGATTCCTGACTGTGGATCTATGATCCAACATACTTCCTGGGTTGATGCTATGAATGATGGAACTGCATAAACATTTTGTGTGCCTGATTTTGAAAACCTGGTTCATTTTTTTCTTTTTTAATTATTATTTCTGATGAGATTTTTGATGCTATTGTATTTTTTTTAGTAAAGCTGTTGACAATGCATCATCATGAAATCAGGATTAATATTTTGACAGTGACATAAAATGCTAAAAAGCTATGAGTTTCAGTATGCTTTTGTGAGATTTAAGTCATTAGCAAGGAATCTGCAAATCACGCTGCACTTAGCGTGCGTTTCATTGCATGCTTTAAGAATGCCACCTTTCATTACAGCAGCAGAGAATCTGAATATCAGCTTACAGTAATTTACTGCAAATAAAGAACAGTTGTTCTGACATCATAAAATAGAATTGAAGTCATGAAAATATTTAGCTTGAAAATTATATGCCCAATGGATGCATGGGCATACACAGTATTGCTTTAACCTTGGTTTAGAATCCTGTTTCATGTCCTATAAATAATATCACAAAAGATAATTTGTAGAGGTAAAAGCATTTGTAGAATAGCCTTTCAGATCTTTCTCAGCAAAAGGAAATGATAGGATTTTCTTCCCCTGTTGGTCATGATTGCTGTCTGCAGGAGGGTACCATTTAATGATGATCTTGTCAATCACGTCAGGTTTTTAAAAAGCATGACTTCATCTTCCCATCTACAGGAATTGCAATGAAATGATGACAGGTAAGTAAGAATCATATTTATCAGATGGTACTTCTTTCACCATCAATTGAATATAAAATAATTTGTTATGCAGCAATTATATTGGTGGCAGCTTCAGTATAGAACAGTATTTTGAATTATTTACTGAGAATTATATGGCAGCATGCCAGCCTAATGGTGTAATTCCTCCATTCCTCCTAATCTATTTTCTAAGTTAAAGAAGTACATAAGCACCAAGTCAATTTTTCTAGTAAGTCTTTCACTTCTTATACATTTCTTTCATGTTACTTCAATCCAATGCTAATTTTAGATTTCACTTTCCAGGAAGTTTGTTTTATCATTATTCCAGCAAGGCATGTTATAACAGTAATGAGAAAATCAAACAGAACCAGGCATTGAACATACAAACCCTGAGAGTGATTTGCTGTGCAAGGTTGTGGTGATGGGGTCAAAGATTATGACAATAAAACAAACTTATTTTCAAAACGCAAAAATATCGATGTTTAGTTCATGATAAATATGAGATTTTATAGTTTTCCCTCCTCTGTTATAATAATGATAATTAGAAAGCAGATTTATTTTTTCAGTATAGATTTCCATATAATCAATATAATCCATATAATCTCAGAACATTATATTTCCATATTTCCATATAATGATCCGAGACAGCCAGCACAGCTTCACCAAGGGCAGGTCGTGCCTGACCAATCTGGTGGCCTTCTGTGATGGAGTGACGGCATCGGTGGACCAAGGGAGGGCAACGGATGTCATCTACCTGGACTTGTGCAAGGCCTTTGAAACGGTCCCGCACCATATCCTTCTCTCTAAACTGGAGAGATGTGGATTTGATGGGTGGACTGTTCGCTGGATAAAGAACTGGCTGGAGGGTCGCAGCCAAAGGGTTGTGGTCAATGGCTGTATGTCCAGGTGGAGGCCGATCACAAGCGGTGTCCCCCAGGGGTCCGTCTTGGGACTGGTGCTCTTCAACATCTTTATTGATGGCTTAGACTGTGGGATCGAGTGCACCCTCAGCAAGTTTGCTGATGACACCAAGCTGAGTGGTGCAGTTGATCCCCCTGAAGGAAGGCATGCCATCCAGGGGGACCTGGACAGGCTGGAAAAGTGGGCCCTCAAGAACCTGATGAGGTTCAACAAGGGCAAGTGCAAGGTGTTGCACTTGGGTCAGGGCAATCCCAGGTATGTGTACAGACTGGGAGAAGAACGCCTTGAGAGCAGCCCTGCGGAGAAGGACTTGGGCGTTGTGATTGACGAAAAGCTGGCCATGAGCCAGCAGTGCGCTCTTGCAGCCAGGAAGGCCAATGGCATCCTGGGCTGCATCCAGAGAGGGGTGGCCAGCAGGGAGAGGGAGGTGATCGTCCCCCTCTACTCTGCCCTTGTGAGGCCTCACCTGGAGTGCTGTGTCCAGGCCTGGGGCCTCCAGTACAGAGGGGATGTGGAGCTGTTGGAGCGGGTCCAGAGGAGGGCCACCAAAATGATCAGAGGGCTGGAGCACCTCTCCTGTGAGGAAAGGTTGAGGGAGCTGGGATTGTTCAGCTTGGAAAAGAGAAGGCTCTGGGGAGACCTCCCTGCGGCCTTCCAATACTTAAAAGGAGCTTACAGGCAGGAGGGGGACCGACTTTTTACACGGATGCATAATGGTAGGACAAGGGGGAATGGGCTAAAACTGAAAGAGGGGAGGTTTAGGTTGGACATCAGGAAGAAATTCTTCACTGTCCATGGCAGGGGGGTTGGAACTAGATGATCTTTGAGGTCCATTCCAACCCAAGCCATTCTATGATTCTATGATTCTATAAAATGGCAGCTGTCTTCATTGAAGATTGTCCTGAGCATGCCTGCTTACTTTCTTCTCCTTCAGTTTTACCTTTAAGTGGTAAAAGAAGTCTGTTACGATGTTCATGCCTTATAGGTCCCATCTTTTCTCACCTCGGTACGTATTCCTCTGGGAGAAGATAGGGGACAAGGTAGATGTTTGTTGACTGTGTTTACATTGTTTTTATAGCTTTAGATGTGCCTTCTGGGTATCACATTTAAAACCTAGAGCTCATGTGTCCTTTATAAAAATCTCAGAATCTTTATGACAGTGAAGTCCTTTGTGCTGTTGCACAGATGCTATCCATGTGTGTCATGTAAGACATTTACGTATGCAGAAATTCAGCAGAAGCCCTCTGCCGTGTGCTAGACTGTTGATTTTGGAGAGCCCCCCCGTGATATTCTATATAAGGCTGAGTCTTATAAAGCAAAATTCCAGCATTTCGATGTACTCGTCTCATGTAGAAAACTGTACGGTATTTTCCTTAGAGCAAATGGTCTCACTGTGGTGAACAAAGCCCCCACAAACATATGCATAGGTTGAGAAATGTCAATAAAAGACCTGATGTAGAAACGGAATTTCAACTCTGGAAATAGAATACAGGGAAATAAAAGCTCTGAAGGTTTTGTTCTGAAGTCAGATCCAGAACAGGTGTGTAGCATCTGTAAGAGTGCTGAGTAGCAGAACACCAGAAACTGGCATCACAGCATGAATTTCTGATAAAGTAATATTGGAAAAATTCCAGATATCTGGAATACTGAAAATAAGGACAAGATGTCCATCACTTATCTGTTCTTCTTGACGTATTTTTTCTCTCACAGTGACTGCTAGAGTCCTGTTTCTTGGCTTGATTTTCCCAAAATACAAATCCAAAAGATCAAACAACTCATAAAGGGGTTACACCATATTGATGGTGACTTGAGTCTCCTATGTTGTTACTGCCAGAAGAATATGCACGTAGAATCTGTGAGTGTGTTTGTGTTGTGTTTGTCAGTGCAGAAAATAGCTGGCATTAGGCTGCTTCTCCCAGATTAACCGAATTCTTTCAACCTTCTTTATTTACTATGAGGTAGGATTATAGGACAAAAGCCTACTTCTATAAAAACATTTTCCATGCTTTCTTCAGACAGGATAGCTGGTTGCTATGAACAAGATTAATGACATGAAATCTTTGCATTGGTAGGGATACATTGTGAATACTCTATGAATTTACTGTTCCATATTCATGTTTTCTGCAGTAACGTCTATGTTGTGTTGGTTAGAAACAACAGCAAAACATTTTTTACATTGGCACTGGAGTTAATGAAGCCTAGTTCCTAATGGCGCTGTGCCCCAACTCCCTCCCCGCAGTGCTTCCAGGTCCGTCTCACATTTCCCTGCCCCGCTGCACACAGACAGCATTCTGTCAGCGTGCTGGTACTGAGTGAGGTGTGTTGTCATTCACGTGGTGCTTGGGAAATTACAAACGAAGGTAAGGGAAGCAAGGTTGTAGGAACTTACTTAGTTTTGAGACATCTGTCTGAGTGTCATGTATGACCTGAAATTAGTGAAAATTGGATTGAAACAGGCTTAAGTACCATGAGATTGCAAATCTGTTAGATCTGGAAAAAAGCATGGTCTCCGTTGTCTCATTTCCAGGTTAAGACCCCCACTTCACAGTGGATTCAAATGGTTTTTCACCAAGTGCATTTGCATTGGTACGTTAAAGGCATGGTAAGGTGCGTTTTGTGTCTGCCTTTCAACTTTTGCTTCTGGTCTGGTGTCAAGATAGGTTCTGAGGATAATTTTTACTCTTTGTGGTGGGAGAAGAGGGAAAGTTAGAATCTGCCATTTCCTCTGACCAAGGGTGGGACTCTGCATACCTCAGTTTGTCATAAAGGAACATGGAGGGTTCTAAACAGGATGAAATCAAAGCTATTTTCAAAGTACTGTTGACTCATGGAAATGCTATTTCACTTTCATCCTAGTTCCTTTATGCATTCTTCTGAGAGTCTCAGCGTGGGTTAAATGTTTACATGTAAGAATTTTTAATTGATTGCTCATCTGTAACATTTAGATAGAAAGCCAAGTTCAAATTCACTGTTAGAGAGCAAGAAGGAAAACAAATTAAACTTGAGGCCAATTGTGAGATCAAAGCTGCTGAAGAAGTATGGACCAAAACAAGCAAGCTCTTAAATTTAAAACAGGTTGGAAAGTCTTCCACCATTACAAGCCTGATGATACTGTGGCTGTGACCTGACTCCTTAATTAGCATGACTGGTAATTAATCCTGCAAACATTTGGCTTCCAAACACCTCAAAGAGAAAATCAGTATCTGTTGCGCATTTTTTCTGTGTTAGATGAAGGTCCACCGTTGCTGTTAAGACACATTTTTCTTCTTTGCGGTTTAAATTAACAGCTTCCAAGCTACTGTAAGTTACTCTTCTGTATTTTTTTTTCCCTGTGAATATATGAGTTCATAAAGCAAAACATTCCCTATTCATGTGTTGTTCTGTTGCCTGGGATATGTCATGTGCTTTATGTTCTGTCTAATGGGTATATGCTTATATTTGTCTTCCTATTCCAAAGCAAAATCATATACAGAAAAGTGTATTTTGTAAGTTCATTTCCATGTGCTGATTGGATGATACCCCTGTTTTTTTCATATTTCTTTGCAAGTGAGAATCTCAGCTCCTGTGCTCTGCATATTCTGAGATCTTTTGATCATTCAGCGGACAGTTCCCTTTTACTGCTTTCAGAAATACTTCTCTTCCACTGCATTTGTTTGCAACTGTCCTTATATCAGTAATCCTTCTCTTTTGGGAGGATGGGATTTGTAGATGAGAAAGTTGATTTCCATTACACTGCTAGCATGAATCATGACAGTGAGTTTAAATACTCATTACCTGTAGAAGTAAGATTTCAGTGAATATCTAAATAGTGCCAACCATGGAAGAAAAAATGGAAATAGTACACATACAGTGTGATTGTCTTTTCCTTTCTGTTTAGAAGAATGGCTGATGAAACCAAAGGGCTCTGTACAGATTGCCTCCTACTCCTGCCCTAATCCTTGGGTTTGGGGTCATTATTTATTATGGTTGCAAAAACTAGTCTTAAGTCCTGTAACTTTAGACACCTGAAGTAATGAGGGAGAGAGACATCAGGAGGGATACGGAGAAAACAGATCATCCACAAGGCACAGGGGAGGTGGTCCTTCTCTCTGTGTCCAGTTCCACTGCACCCCCCAGTGCAGCTCTCGCTGTAGAAGATGGGAGCTAAAGACATGGTATGGGGGATTTATTTGATAAGTTTACATGGATTCATCACATAAGAGAACTTGCAGTCTCTTTCAAATGGATATTTTAATATATACCTTTTAATAATTCACCAATATTTTGTTCAGTTCTTCTAGATATGTATTCCTTCAGAATTGCTGTGTTAGTGGCCTTTTTTACTTTTAATGGCTAATTAAGTTTTCAGGAGAATGTATTTTATTTATATTACCAGGTCTGTTGGTACAAGTAAATTTTAATCCATAGTTTTGCAAGTAGTAACAGTTCTTCTCAACATAATCTTACTCATGTTGGCTGCACACAATTTTTTTTAACCGCCTGAATGAATGTGGACTTACAATTTTTGTCACCTCTACAAAAGTGCTAGGATCTGATCGCAGTACTTCAGAACAGGTAAACAGATATTACTACCATCTGCGCAGGCAGGGAGACGAAGCATCATGCTTTTACCGTCACATCTTGCTGGAGTAACAGGTGCCCTCACGAGACACAGGTCGGTCTGGATCCCTTGCTTGTGATCGGCCTGTCAGGCGGCATGTCTTCTCCAGCCATTCTGCCTTGCAACGCTTTATATTCTGGTATAAATCCAGTTAATATGGAATTATTTTCAGCAGAGCTGTTTAGAAAGGAAAACAATTTATATCAATTAGTAGCAGCAAACATATGCTCCATAGCTTTGTGAAGATCCTGTTTATCATTCTCAACCTATGTTAGGGTATGTACATATTTTAAAGTAAAACATAGGATGTCACATATGATTGTGACAGAAGGGGAGCTAAATGTAATAATGTTAGGAATGCCACAGATGATGCTGTGTAAAAATCTAGAAATATTGATATGTCACCTAGTTATTGAGAGAGACACTGACAGACTTGCACAGCGTGCACTTTGCAGGACAATCTTGTTGGCGTACCGACAGATAAGAGGCAGCCTGCATTTCACCAGGGGACTGGCACACAGCACCACAACCAAGTGTCTGGTTGGCCAGGTGGCAAACATACATCTGCTGCAGCAGCACAGCTGCCTCATGTAAGTGACAGACTCTGAGCGAGCCAAACAGCACGGACTGCGCTGTGCTTGTCAAGGGATGATCATCTCATACATGTTAGGCCTTTTGCTGCCTTATGGGACCCTGAGCAGCAAAAGCAATCGAAAAGAGGAGACAGGTCATAAGAGAGGTCCTGCAGAAGAGGGAGAAAATCTTTGCTGTTTTAGAAGCAAGACAGGAGGAATATGGCTAACATTTCAGAATCTGTTGGGAGTTTCTGTGGACAAGAGAAAGGGGAGGCATTGTGCAAGAGAAAGGAAGGAAATTCAGTGGAGAATTGAAAAATGGCAGAGGAGGAAGGTTTTCTGAAACACAGTGGAAGTAGGGAGCGTGAGATGCTCGACAGCAGCCACAGGAGGAATGTGGAGCCAGGGCTAGAAATTCATGAATGGAATACCCCTGCTTTAAAACTTACATTGGAAAAATATTTGGGATGTAAAAATGGCTTGCCAGGTATGGCAGTCACGTACATGTGTGCTTTTGGAGGACTTGTTTTGCCAGGAGGCAAGAGGTTCTAAGGATGCTAAATTATTAAAGTCTGCTAAAACAATACACTTGTCAAACATGAGGAGTTGTCATGGGCATCCCCTGCAGGGTGCACCTCCTGGAAGGTAGGCTGTGGAAGCTCCTGAAGGAGCTGGTTATCCCAGTGTGTTGATACTGGTGAGAATAAGAGGAAAGCCAGGTGTGTCTGGTGTTTCACTGTTTGTAAGATATGTTTGCTTTCTACTAAGTAATAATCTGTTGCTTCAAAGAAGGGATATTTTATTATAAAAACTGTCGTGGAGGAAATTCCATATGTTTATGAGATTAACTGATGTGATCCTCAGCCTGATGAAGACTAGGGAAGTTCCATGATTAACTATCCTCTCCTAAAGGAGACTGAGTGAATCAAAGCCTAACATGTGGCTTAAGAAACTTGGAGTTAGGGTTTCCTGAATATTTATGATGGTCTTTAGCTGAGATCTGAGTTAGATCATTCAGTCATCGCACCAGCACTGTTTTCAATATCCCATGCTTTTCAACAGATGCAGATTTATGTCTAAATATATGTGCATTTGAATGAGAGAAAGTAAAAATGCAGATTAATAAAAAGAAACTAGAACCCAAAGTGCATTTGCTTTTTCTCTTTCAAACTGAAATGCAACTAGGCAACTGCTGAACATCTTGTCCTCTTTGAAGCATTTTTTTTTTCCCTTCCATGAAGCTAGTTTGGTCAGGTTTCAAAAGATGTTACTATGTTGTGATCATAGTTCTTGTTTAATGCATAAATCTCACCCACAGGGTCTCTGAGTAGAGAAATTAGAATGATGAACTATGAAAGTGTTGCAATTTTGCAACAGTGCATTCATTAAAGAGGTTTATTATTTTTGTACTGTAGTCAAGACAGGCTCATTTTGTTTTCTTCCCTGGCACAGAGGAATGACAATCTGGGGATGGACATCTGAATGTTAGCTGACTTCCGTGAGCCTCCAGGAATATGAATGCATCACGTGTTACTCTTGACAACCCTGAAACGTTCAGACAGGTTTCACCATTTCTTCTAGCTTTCAGGAAGACAAACTCTCAGGAGTGTAGTAAATTAGAGTAGGTGTGTTTTTATACTGAGCTGTCTCTAAGATAATCTTAAAATATATGGCTGATGCACCATTATTATACACAAAATGTGGAAACCTACGTATAGACATGATTTTCACTTGCTGCAACTAAAGACTGTAAAGAGACTTAGTTCCTTTGTAAAGCACTTTAAGGTCTAGCAATGAAAGCACTGTATAAGAGCTAGGTATTATTATCTTTTATTACTTGCTTCGAAAGACTGCCAAGGGCACCAAGGGAGTTGAATGGTGTGCCTTCTATTAGAGACTAGTAAAAATGCAAATAAATAACTAAAGCACTTTTAATGGGTTTAATCACTTTTAGACATTTGAACAATGTAATTCCTAATGGAAATGTTGATGAACCTCTATTTTATCACCATTTGTTACTCTATAGAGAGGCTTAAATAATTGGGGTGTGTTTTTTGAATTTTTAGCTAGATTTAGATAATTCATCTAGGGTGATGTATGTATTCAGGAAATCTGAAACTTGAAAGAGCATGGCTAATCAGATACTGTAGCTTCAGCTACATGTGCAGTGTGCAGTTCCACAAACGTCTAGTTGCAGTAATTGGTATTCAAACGTGATTGTGCAGTTTGTAAGGATCTTGATGGCTGTGTGTATGCTTCCCTGAGGTTTTAGCAATGTTGGGTTGCATGATTTGAGGCACTGAAGCAAGTGTAGGTAGTGCTATATCTAAAATCGGAATTGCTTTAAGCTGAAGCACTGAAACCATACTGAACCGTGCCCTACCACCTGCTGGACCTGGGGCACAGGGGTGCAGCGGCAGCATTTCCTTTGTGTCTGTGTCATGCAGCCTCTTTGCCTGGTCAAAAGAGCATTAGGAAACGTGAATTCCCTGGAAATTTCTTCTCTGGAGGAGATTTCAATGGAGTAACATAAATCAAATGGTTGCAAACTTGCCTAGAGAACTAAGGAGAGCTGTTTGGTCTGTCAGCAGCAGGGAGGGACTGGCTGCTGGTAGAGCCTTCTGTTAGCAGGAGACAGCTGAGTAAGGAGCTCTGCGTTGCAGGCATTCAGAGACTTCCAGGAGGAGCTGCTGAGGGGCAAGGAGCTTATTTGCAGTTGGAGCCGTTCTTCTCCTCCTATGTGGTATTGCTAGTGGGACTTCTGCATCAGCAAGACAGTGCTGCTCTTGGGGATTTCTATTGCTTTTTTCTGTTGCCTAAAGGAGTTTTTATTTGTTAGATTATTGTGTACTATAATTATAATTTGTTAAAAGATAATTACACCATTTTGTAGCAAGCACTGGAGTCTGGCCCCTTAAGCACGGGGAGAAGAAAGAGAACTTTGGAGCACGGCAGTGGTGTCAGCCAGCCAGCAGTGCTGCCAGCTGCCAGCACCCAGCTGAGCCCAAGTCTCACTCTGGACACAGGGGGAGATCCCCAGCCTACAGCCCATGGCTGAGATAGAGCTTTAATGTACAGTGTAAGTGGATGCCATGACAGAGACTCAGTTCTCACCAGAAAGCAAGCAACTTTATAGCTTCCTCTGTGCAGACTTTGTAAAAAGAACAGAGCAAGTTCTGACTGATGTTCATCAGTCATCTACATATGGATTAGCAAGAATTTGAATTAAAAAAAAATGTAAAAGAAGCAGCCTTATTGAATGCCATTGAGCTGTACAGCAATTATAGTATATTATGTATTATTAAATATTTAACCTGTGGCATGAGTAACATGGAGGAGCAAATAGTAATTTTTGATATCTATCTAGAAATTTATGATCTAAAAGTAATCAAATAAGTCAAGCATCGTCAAGTATTTACTTTAGTGTAGGATCTATAAATACTGAGCATTAACATCTAAAAAATGTATGCACAAAAGAGATGTATTCACAAGAAATGACAAGGGTTATAGACATATTTTTTTAAAATAAGGGGTATTTGTAGAGATCATGTTCTGTTTAAAATACTTACATATTAAAGATTGTTATTGATATGTTTGGATAGCTTATGTCAGGGCTGAGTTTGACCATAAATCCTTGCATTCAGACCTAAGAAATGGGATTAAAGTTGCAATAAATCTGCAGAAGTTATGTTTGCATTTAAGGTCAAGGCCGGAATATTTCACTGGAGAAGATAAGTTTTGAGGCTATGGTCAGATCAAGGCTAGGTGGCATTTATGCTGAAGGAAGACATCTGTACATTAGGGTACATGGCTCACACGGCATATACCTTCGTTTTTAAAGTCTTAGGATATCTGTACTGGGTGGTATGTCTGTATCTCCTACATCTGCACAGAGAAGGAAACTGCATTGTATAAAAGCTCTTCTGATCTATTTGTCATTTGCTGGCACTGAAGAATTTAATATGTTGGATGACAGTGATAATATTATGTTGCTTTAAGCTTTAATGGAGCATGTGCTCAGGTTCTGTATATAGAAGACTATCTCCATGAGCATCAAGAATTAGAAGTGTATTGAGACCACTAATACCAGTATTACCAGGCAGTGCCTTAAATTTACTATGTACTTCTGTCAATGCAGAGTTACATGACTTCTTGCCAAAGTACGAGTGAGGGTTAACTCATTTGCAGTAGCAATTTGGGTACAAGTGGTGTCCTCTAAGACTGGATGTTCATAATGTTCATTGATCTAGAGTTCTTCCGACACCAATATTTCTTCTTTCTTTCTTTCTTCTTGCTAAGAAATTTGTCTGTTTAGAGCAGAACTCCTCTTAGGTTGTAGAAATTCACAGAAAATCAAAAAGGGGGATCGATAGTGGCTTGGGGTCATTACTGAAGTACGAGACTGTGCCTGTTTAGAACCCTGCACTACATTTGCCTTAAATGTTGTGTTAGTAAAACTTCACTCAAGGATTGCTTATGACATTTGCAAGACCTATTTATCTTTTAAATATCCTGCAAATAATCTTGTATTTGCCACAATTTGGACTATACATTTTAAAATCTGACAAATACAAGCAGAAAACATGCTTTTTAATTGTATTTGTTTCCTGTGACTGTGGTGCAACAAAGTGTAGGAATGCAAATATACCTGGTGAGTAGGTTGCAGTTAAATGTACATGGTGCCTGTACAGAATTGTTGGAAGCGTTTTTGTATCAAAATGTATGTACGGTAGGAAAATTTAGTTTCCAAAACTAAAACTCTCATCAACTTGTCAACACATACAGGCTAGGAATACAAGAGAGAATAATTTTGGAATTGTAGCCTTCTAAACTACACCTCTTAAATGTGCAATTTATCATTTAGAAGGGCCTTCCATCACAAGGCTGTTTTGCCACAGAGGTAATGATCTTGTGTATTCTGAAAGGATACAAATGAATTGTTCCATACTTGTTGTGGAAATAGCTCTTTACTTAGCTTGAAAGCAGGGACAATGAAGGCTGGAATGGTGTAAAATTGTAATGAATCCTATCTATCTGATATCAATCTGTCTTCTTGACAACAGATGCAAACCTTGCAATACTTCAGCTGGCATATAATGAATACGTTATGTCACTATGCTAACAAGATTCTGTGTTTTTGTGGATTGCAAAACACTACTGAGGGCATGGAAGCTGCTTATTCCTAACTAGGAATGAGTATAAAACTGGATATGACTGAAAACCTGTGCAATAATTAGCTCAGCCTAGGTTTGTATGAAGCGAGGCTGCTTTTTGAGAACTATTTTCCATTTTTAAATGGGTGATAATTAATGACATAGGTGAAAACATTAGCCTAATCAAGCTTTAGATTTTAACGTGAATGGCACAATATGGACTATTTTGGAATTAAAAAAAAAAAACAACAACAACAAAAAAACAGGGGCCGTTTGTTCTTTGCTTCAAATTATGATGTCTGTTTTAAAATGAGCAATCTATTTACTGTTAATGCAACAGGGCCAGCTTTATTCATCACATAATATCCAACAGCAACCTGTTGGATTTATGTCAAATCTTAATTTTAAATTGTGGTCTTTTTTTCTTTGAGAAACAGTATCATGTTGCACTTTCCTTCCTGGAGAGGGCTGTATAGTTTTGAAGTGTTACACAGTTTCACAAAATCCTTGACAGCCAATGTCTGATCCCATTCCAGAGATTCATGCTTGCCAGACAAAGAAGAACATGGACAATTATTTTTCTTTTAATCCCACTGGATTTCCCCAAGGAACAAGGAAAAGAGTTACTTAATTGCATGGCACATCAGGATTTTGTAATCCGCTACTTTGTTCAGTGGGAGAGTGGGAGTGGGAGAGCAAGTCCTGAAGGCCTTGTCTCCAGTGCTGCACAGGATGTGTATATCAGTGCATAAAAAACATATTCTAATGTTCACCTGGGCTAGTGAATTATTTTTCTTACAGTGCAAAGAAAAATCTACCCAAAAAAGGTTTTCATTATATTTTGTAAATTTAACACATGCTTTTCCTGAACTCTAACCTCTAGGTTCAAAAAGTTTGTATGTGGTACATATAACCATCATGTCCATCTGTATGAACTCAACAGCTCACAAAACTTTAGTGTGTTCATTCACTAATATTAGGTATGATTCAGTTTCATAGGAGAAGTTTTAAAAGCCTTCTGGAAAAAATAAATTCTATGTCAGTGAGTTAATCGGTGGTCTTTTTATTTTGAGCTTTTGAGCAAAACCGTCACAATTGTTCTTATGCACCATTGTAACATCATCTCCAGTGAAGGCTGATGACAATTCTCTTACTTTGATACCTAAAAAATTAGATTTGAGGACTTGCTGTATGTTAGCACAATCTATTGTGGTTACAAACACAGCACACCTAAAAGCCCAACCAATTCTCTTAGAGTAGTTTCTTTGGACAGTCCGATAAGAAGAAAATTCAAGAAGAAACAACAGTAGTAAAAAATAACCACAATTTCCTCACAAGTTGTTTTTGATTTGAGAGAGAAACAGATTTAGGCCTGCAGCCACCAATACAAGGCAACTCAAATTAATGTACTACTATGTTGCATTGCAATCTTTGTATTGCTTTAGTATCTTTCACTTAGGAATTTTGGCATACTGTAAAATACTGACTACTGACACTTAACAAGTACTGAGTGAGGTAGGTAAGCATTATTCTTATGTTACAGGTGGAGAAACTGAAGCGTAGAGGGAAGAAATGCTGTCTATGTTTATATGGCATGCCAGTGACAGAGGTGAGTCTAAAACCCAGAAGTACTGACTACTGAATTCAGAGTTAGAGTGTGTTAGTGAAAGTGACAGGTGGGAGCCTTCACAGTATTTAGTACTTCTACCTGTGCTTCTGTGCTTCTAGCAGCAAAGGAGACAATGCCCTGAGAACAAGCCCCTGTAAGTGTACTACCCATGGGTGTGCATGCTGTGTAGGTCTTGCTGCTGCTGCCTCAGTTCCAGGAGAGCAGTGGCTTACTGAAACTGACGGCCGTAGGCTAGAGTTTATGGAACAGCAGCTCTGTTTTGTTTGGAAAAAGTGCTGAGAAGAAAGCTTTAGATACGGCGTTCTGTCACTTCTTGCCCCAGTGAATTGAAGTAAAGGTCACATGTGAGAGCTGCCATGTTTTTTGCTTTTTTTCTGCCATGCTAAAGCCCCCTTTAAGCTGTTAAAAAATCCAAAATTCAAATATGATTATTGGAATTTGAGAAACAAGAATAATAAAATGTACAGTTTTTCTATGGACTAGGGAAGATTTCCTACTGACATAAGTTAAATCCGAGGATCATCAAGGGTCCTAGGAGCTTCCTTGCTGTTGGGAGATGAGGTTTGATTAGAAGATCCAAAGTCTTTTTTGTCATGGTAGACTTTGCCTTGTATTCTAGTTTGTTTAGCTGCCACGTGGAAAATTTTTTTACTTGAGGCTTTTCCCACACTACACTATAGGAAAGAAATCTCCTAATCTGTGTGACAAATAATATCTGGAACCCTGGCTTGCATCTGTTGGTATAGCCCCATCAAGTTAAATGAAAGTATTATTATAGTATTCCAATATTCCAATATACACGTGTTAAATATCTTGCCCAATAATAATAAAGCAACAAGGTGGAGAAGCAATGGAAGAACCTGAGCACATTAAATGTAGCTGGTTGTGCATCTGTTAATGACAGACAGCAGGGAGAATGCACCTCCACCGTACCTACTCTATACCAAATCGTACGTTCAAATTTATGTGTATTTCTTCGTCTATCTCTCAGCCTAATTCTTCTTTATGAAGTCTTAGCAAGGCTTTTTGATTAGGTCCTGTTTCTCATTCTCTTCTCAAATTGATTAGAGCTGTAGCATGCCCAAAAGTCAGCTGAGGAGCAGCAGTTACAGGTTGGTGTAAAACTGTACGTCCGTCATAGGTTTTGCCTAGAAAACATTGCAGTCAAGAGGCTTTTCTTCATTTAGATTTATATCAAAAATTCAACATTTTCTTTCCGAAGCGCTGTATTCCACTAAAAAGCCAGTGTTGTTTTATGAAATGAAGCCCTACCTCTTCATCATCACAAGACATTCTAATTTCAAATAATGACCAGAAGCCAAAACAGGCTTTAAACTGTTAACGATCTGCCACCTGGTGGCCTGACTTGTTTGAGCTGATGCACTTCTAATTAACAGCGATGTAATCCTGCTGAAGTCGATGTGTTTAATATGCTCCTGGTTGTTACTGAGCTTAGTGTGGGAATAGCATCTGGTCCACTTCTATCCCAGCCCTTACTGCTGTGATTCAGGCTAGACCTGTGTGATCTGTGGGTAGTCAGGCCTTGACAAATCAGCTGGGAACTTTTCTTTCAGTGAAGGAAAAGAAAGTGAGTTAATCTTGTTGTGGATGACATCTTTCTATGCGCACCCTCAGTTTAAATAAATGATGGTCTGTCTGTCTTTGGTTTGTTGAGATGGTCAATAACCCACTTCTTGCCAAAGTTGTCATGTATTATTCCTGTTTATAACTAAAAAAACATTGCAGTAGGTGTTAAATAATTAAGATTTGTTTATATTGCCCTATCCTTTTCGGTTCTTCCTTATAGCCTAAAGGCATGGCAGATTTACAAACTGGCTCAGTTCTGCATTTCTGTAAGGGGTTAAGATACACTGCACAGCACCCCAGCTAAAGCTATGATCATGTGTTACTCCAGGGTTACATCTTATCCAGGACAGGAGTAATTTAAACTAGAAGGAAGGAGATCATTATGACTGATGACTGTGCTTTTAATAAAATATTTAGGGTGTATGGTAGGTCAGACGTAAGAACTGTGGCAGAACAGATGCACAGTCCTGATACCTTCTTTGAATCTGCATATTTTAGGCTATTAAAAGAAGGCAATTTGTGAAATTTCCTCAACAGCGAATCTTGTTTATGTCATAAGATTCAAATACAGTAATAACAACAGAACTCAGCAATCATACTGGGTATTGCATTCTCTCTTCAACAAAGCCTCACAAACGTAGACAAATTAACCCTCCTAATGCCCATTAAGGTAAGTACTGCCATGAATAAAGTTAGGTAAAAGCCTTCTTGCCCACAGTAAAAAAAAAAAAAAAAGTGACTAACATTAAGAATATGGTTATATGGTGTAGTTGGTGTAGTAACTGGATATTGTATTCTGCATGGTTTGGAAATCAAAAAGCACCCATGTTTCCATTTGAGTCTGCTCCAAATTAATGTTATCCCGTCTTTTAGTACAAAGGTGATTGGTGCTGTCTGTCAGTGTAATTGTGAATCAGTGTTCTGTACTTGTGCCTGTGAATGGTATGTAGCTGACACAAATAAAAGTTAGCAAGTAAAGGCTAATGCTTAAAACTTGGATTTTTCACACAGGGAAGCAAACCCCAATGTTAGTAGTTTGGAAAGTTAGGGAATGAGGACAGGAAAACCACAGATAAATGCATGAAATGATTTCCAACTAAATACATAGTAAAATGTATAACCAAAGACATTTAGTGAACAGAAAAATATAGAAAATGATGTCATCATTTCTGTCTGTAATAATTTACTTGGGTATATGACAAACCTACAGCAAAATGGGAAGATGTTTTGTGATGTGCTTGTATTATTCTGTTAGAGCAGGAGTGCCGTTCAGCCTTGGGAAGTTGCCTCATCTTGGCTTGATGGCCAGTGGAGATGCAACCAGTACACTATCAGCAAATATGTGTTTTTCATTCTCCACACTGGTATTTTCCTTCAAAGACAGCAGATTAACATACGAACACTTGAAAATCAATACCACCTCGCCATGCAAAACTTCCTTTAGAATTAGGGCTTGGACTCACAATTTTTGTAATTTCACAAACTGGCAACTGAAGTCTGATGAAGCTGCCTGAGGTTACTTCCCCTGGCCTCTGAGAATTCCACTGGCATGAAGAAATAGCAAATCAGAGAAGGAATGATAGGAATCAATTGCATTTGCTTTATCTGTCAAGGAAGCAGAAAGAGGGAAGATATGCAAATTGAACATCCTGCACTCTGGCACTGGTTGTCAGAATGACTTCTTAACTTCTCCTGAAGGGGATTGTAAATGTTCCGCGGGCTCCATGCTATCTTACATGGAGGGGGCTCTCATCAGTTCCCAGATCAGTGCATTACAGGCAAATGTGAGTATTAGGATCCATCTTTCTTGACAGTCTCCTTTATAATTCAGTTTTGTTTCTTTGGAAGAGATATCTATTTGGCAGTTTTCAACAAATCATTTTTACAAATGTAGATAAAAATGATTAAGCAATTATTTTAACACAATCATGTCGTTTCAGTAAATTACTCAGACTGTCTCTTAAGAATCAGTTTTCTCTTTCACTGCCATTTTATTCTTTATATGCCAGAAAAATACTGTACTAGTTTTCTAAACAGTGCGCACTTATCCTTTATTTTCTACCATAGCCTTTCCTGTCATGGGTATGTCTTCATCTTTATTTTGTTGTCACTTCAAACTGTTGGATATTTTATTCCTCCCCAGAGCTTTTTTCATTACCTTGGCTGGTCTTTGCAAACTGTTGTTCAGAAATGTTGACCCTTTCTGTATTTATTGTTTGTAGTGAAATACAAGCCTAGAGCAGTCATTAATTTCCTTTCATTACCCCCCCACACTTTTCCTGCTTTGTTTCATTTAATTATTTCCTTCGTCATTGCAAAACTGACTTTTTGGGGGAAAATTGCTTTGTGACACTTGCAGTACTTTTCTATAGTCCTGACTTTTCTCTGAGTATTAGTATTCAGAATGAAGTCTCCAATTAATGTGCTCAGATACATTTCACTGAGATGTGACCGAAGTCATTTTGCTTGGTGAGTTGTTCCTTGGATTTAATTATTCTCATTTACAGTAACTCTCCTTTACAGGGGTCTGACAATATAAATTAGATTTATGTTAACATTTAATCTGTTGTCATAATTGACTGCTGATAAATACAAACATT
>VXAV01011718.1:1117-12299 GCA_013399715.1 Alectura lathami
TGTTGGAGCGGGTCCAGAGGAGGGTCACCAAAATGATCAGAGGGCTGGAGCACCTCTCCTATGAGGAAAGGTTGAGGGAGTTGGGATTGTTTAGCTTGGAAAAGAGGAGGCTCCGGGGAGACCTCATTGCGGCCTTCCAATACTTGAAAGGAGCTTACAGGCAGGAGGGGGACCGACTTTTTGCACGGGTGGATAATGGCAGGACAAGGGGGAATGGGCTAAAACTGGAAGAGGGGAGGTTTAGGTTGGACATGAGGAAGAAATTCTTCACTGAGAGAGTGGTGAGGTGCTGGAACAGGCTGCCCAGAGAAGCTGTGGCTGCCCCATCCCTGGCTGTGTTCAAGTCCAGGCTGGATGGGTTCCTGAGCAGTCTGATCTAGTGAGCTAGTGGCTGGCAGCCCTGTCCACGGCAGGGGGCTTGGAACTAGATGATCTCTGAGGTCCCTTCCAACTCAAGCCATTCTATGATTCTATGATAAGATGACTAAAATCCAGTAGGTAACTACTGCTGATCTTGGGACAAATTACATTTCAGTAGTAATGTCCATCATTCAAGCATAGCTGTTATAAGCTACTCTCATTTTTGCTGCTAAGTGCATCCCAAAGTGCTTTTCTGCATCACTGCTGTAATTCATAAGCTGATAACAGAGTGTGATAGCCCCACATAGTGCTTGCTGCTTTCTCTCTCCTAATCAGGAGAACTGATGTGGTTCTGCTGCCATGTTCATACCATCAAGAATTCGGACAGGAAGTCTCCATCACAATTGGCTCTCTGTTCTCCCTGGACAGATGCAGCTCTGTTAACAAATGACTTGTCTAACTTACTGCCATTTTTTAACCCGTGTCAGTATTGTTGCATTGATTTGTATGTTGACTGTAAAGCTTCTTTTATTGAAGACGTACTCCTGGAAAGCTATAAATGTGTACTTTTTTTTTTTTTTCCTTCTTAACTCATGTTCCTTTGAAGCCATCAAACCTCCTTAACGGTGTTCTGCATGGCATGTGTTGAGGGAAGAACACAAAACGCGTGCCACTGGTGACTTGTAGTGGGGATGCTCAGCATTGACTCTGAAATTCTGTAGGAGATTTTTTGGCATTTTGGGAAGCTGCCTCTAAGAGATGATCAGCTTTAAAGTAGTGAAACTGTTGACACCACACTGGCCCACAGAAGGTTCAGTTTCACTAATGCTTCTTTTACTTTAGTGGAAAGGAAGTGGAGCAGTGTACAAAGCCAGGAGTGAAGGGGAAGGTGTCTTCTGCAGTTTGTAACTCTATTGAAGAAATTAGTTTGTGTTAGTAGTGGGTCGGGGTAATTACATGCCATCCTGTGTATTTCAGGCACCAGATGGTACCATAAGGGCTGGTGTGAGTAGTGTTCACTTAAATACACTGTAGAAAATTTGTTTGAAGAAGAATAGGACATTGCCCCCTCCTTGAAGTGAGCAGGGAGAAGCAGTATATGATATATAGTACTCATTACTGTGTACAGTAGAAGTGGTAATTAAGTTTTACAGGAGGTGTTCAACATCTGTGGTGCAGTATTGTCTGTATTATTCACACATCTATCTCAAGAACAGAGGGTGTGAATGCGTGTGCTGTTAGAATGAATCATTAGCAGTGCATGCTCTTTCTTGAATATTTGAGATTGAGCTTGCTGGAAAAAATTAGGGGAAGTTTCCTTTTGCAACAGAAGGACCACTGGATGTAATCACACTGTATTTCTGTAAATGTGTCCATAAATTAGGAAAAAAATAAGTATACAGTGTACAAGTCTACCAAGGGATAGACTTGTACAGTATATGGGTTAAGAAACCAGCCAAACAGAAAAGCCATACAAGCTCTTTGCAAGTTGGCTGAATTTGCATATTACCTCTGAAAATCAGGTGCATTTATGGGATGGGTCCTGATGTGATCCTGAGGAATTAAAACTAAGCATGTGTATCTGCACACTTTTATCTCTGAGCATAGATTCTGTAATTCTGATCTACAAACAAGATTTTGCTGATGTGAATGTGGGGTGGGATTTAACTCCTAGAAGAAGAAAACATCATGAAAGGATGTGTGTATTTGAAAATATACACAACTTCTGATGGTTGCATTTCTGCATAAACAAACATGCTCATGGCTATCTAAAGATGAAAGGGAGCTGAAAATGTGACTGAAACAATAGTTTATAGGTGCTGTGTTCAAAAGATCTTAGAACTCAGTGATGAATACACTGCCAAAGTTTAGCTGTGTTTGTCATGTGCATGAGTAGGTAGAATTATGATGAAAATGCAGTCATTTATTGAGAAGAAGGACAAGTTGACACCTGAAATAATGGGGAAGCTGTAGGAAGAGCAAAGAGCCTGTGAGCAAGTGGAAGGCTGATGTCGTGTGAATGCTGTTGTGGGATTTGGGTGTTTTCACTGCTGGCTCTCTGAGACTTACCATCTTCAGCAAGGTAATGAATCTGTTTTTGCGATGGATGTCTAGTTGCAAAAAGCAACCACAGGATTTTTCTGTTTCTAGCCTCATTGGTTTTAAGCTCCTTGGGTAGTGAAGTGCAGTGCATTGGGTTCTGTCCCTTGGAGGAAAAAGCAGTATTGCAAACACAATCAGCACCATTCCTCTTTGAAGTAACAATAGTTCATAGAAATTTCTGATACAGATGGTTCTACTGTTTCTTACAAATGCAATTCTTTGTTTTGACAAATCAGCTCTTTGTTTTACAAATATATCTGCTTTGCAAATCAAGTCTAATCTACTGCCTGAGCTGCAGAAGTGGCCAAGTTCTTGTTGCCTTCCTTGGTGAAGGAGCAGGCGCATAGACCTTGGGATTTGTATTGCAGTATTTTCTGCTGCACGCATGAAACTTGAGCGGAACTCCAAGGTCTCAAAATTTGTTTCCTTATAGGTGGGGAAATCTGTGTTCCTCCCTGTAGAATAAAGTACTTTATGTACTGCATATGGGGCTAAGGGCAGTACGTGCTGTGAGCAGAAAGTTACTCTTTTATTTCAGATTATTTATGACTTCTTTGAAAAGTGGTTGTCTTTGAAGCCAAATCTTACTGACTGGCCACTGAAAGAAGGTAATACGGAGCTGGCAGTCCATAGGAACACACTGCTACTGCAACGTTTATTTGCAATAAAGTGGAAGTGGCTTTTCATGATTCCTACTGTTGGAGCATTAAGCAATGCTGAGGGGGCACCACATTGAGCAGAACTGTCATGTGGGGT
Organism: Alectura lathami; assembly: GCA_013399715.1. NCBI lineage: Eukaryota > Metazoa > Chordata > Aves > Galliformes > Megapodiidae > Alectura > Alectura lathami. The sequence continues at coordinate 4,337 of VXAV01011718.1, forward strand.
TGGATTTTCTGGTAATAATGAGCAAGATACTTCTCAGATGTTCTTCTGCTCTGAGATTAATAACAGGCTGTTTGTTTTTTGCTTGCTTGGTTTTTTTGAAGAGTAAAAATTCCATTTTGGCTAAAGCTATCTTTAAGCATGTTACTAATAATTCAGATTTTCTTTTATTATTATTTTTTTTCAATGACACTTCTGAGAGTAGTCCAGTAGGGCAGGCTCCCTTCCAGGTAACCAAGTTCAGCATTTTTTCCAAATGAGATCTGGGTTCAAGAAGCACCCATTCATGTGTGTGAATCACAGTCAAATCAGCTGAAATGCAGCATGTGCCCTTTCTGAATAAGGAGGCTTTCTTAAATCTTCTTCTGTTCTACATTAATCTACCCCTATAATTGTTCTTGCAGAACTGCATGCTTCATCATGTATGGAAAAGTTGTTTTTTTTAACAGTACTCACATAATTTAATTTTATCTAACCTTACCTAATCTATTAACATCAACAAACAGCTATTTTGTTGACTTACAGTTTAGTAATGGTAAGTAATGAGGAGCGACTTTATTACTAGTATGTAAAGTAGTAAGGTATTGGCTGTGTTTATGCAAAGGCAGAAATTTATATTAGTTTTAGATTTACATTCTTTAGTGCCATGAAAATCTGTTTGTAAGTATGTATGATTAAATGTGCTTTAGTAGTACTATGTCAACCAGCTATGGAAAATTCCCAATCTGAGCTTGTGCAGACGTTTTGATACTATGAAGTCTATACACCTCGGGGTGTGTTTTTTGAGAAAAGGCACTTACGTGGGCCAGCGAGAATCAGTAATACTGCATTTTGAGTACTAGACTTGCATTTTAATTTAGGCACTCAGCTAATTTGACTTGAACTTACTGTGTGGTCACCTTGTTTATAAACAACTTTAAACAACATCCCTGTCCTGGCAAGTCTATAAAGTCCTCCCAGGTTTCACAAACTGGTGAACTGCACTCTACTGTTAGAGTTGGATGTTTGTGGCCTTGTCTGGGTTGACTCTTAAGGAAAGAATTGGCTGTCTTAATTTCTTGCCACCTAAAATAAATTGCTGTGTGAAAGGTTCACACTCCAGAGTAGATACATTTTCAGAGATAGGTGAGGGAAGAGTCTTGGTTCCCTGGGCTTTAGGAACAACAAGGGTGACTTGTGAAAGCCTGCCATGTGGGTTGCTGGGTTGTATCTTCCAGCATACCTTTTGGGCAGCAGGAAGTGTGGAACGGAGCTTTGTAATCCTGCAGGAGCACTTCCCTTAAAGGAGAAAAGCATGTTTTTGTCAGACTTCAAGTTGTTGCATGTTGTATGTATGTTGCCCCTGCAGAAAGGGATGTGGGGGTGCTGGTTGACAGCAAGCTGAACACGAGCCAGCAGCGTGCCCTGGTAGCCCAAAGAGCCAACCGTGCCCTGGGGTGCCTCAGGCCCAGTGCTGCCAGCTGGGGGAGGGAAGGGATTGTCCCGCTCTGCTCTGCCTGGTGCGGCCTCACCTCGAGCAATGGGTGCAGGTTTGGGTGCCACAATGTAAGAGGGACATAAAGCTATTAGAGAGTGTCCAAAGGAGAGCTACAAAGATGGGGAATGTTTTGAAGGGCGAAGCATATGAGGAGCGGCTGAGGCCCCTTGGTTTGTTCAGCCCAGAGCAGAGGAGGCTGAGGGGAGGCCTCATGGCAGCCTACAGCTTCCTCCCAGGGGAGCGGAGGGGCAGGCGCTGATCTCTGCTGTCTGGGGACAGCGACAGGGCCCGAGGGAATGGCAGGGAGCTGTGTCAGGGGAGGGCCAGGCTGGGGGTTAGGGAAGGGTTCTGCACCAGAGGGTGGTGGGCATGGAACAGGCTCCCCAGGGCAATGGGCACGGCCCCAAGCTGCCAGAGTTCAAGGACCGTTTGAACACTGCTCTCAGACACAGGGTTTGGATTTGGGGTGATCCTGTGTGAAGCCAGGGGTTGGACTCAATGATCCTTGTGGGTCCCTTCCAACTCAGGATATTCTATGATTAATCACAGAATGATAGATAGTTAGGTCTGTCTCTTGCCTGATAGAGGCATGCGTTAATCTGTGATAGTCCAAGGCATTAAATACTCCTTTAAAATATGATATCTTGAAGATGAGGTGGCCAGAGTGGAAAGAAGTGCCTGCTTCTGGGCACGTTCTCACTAGCAACACAACCCCTCATGTTGGTACATCGTAAGCTCTCCACAAAGATACTTGGGCTTCACATGCAAGTACATTTCACACCCTGAGGGCTCAGCTGTTGCAGTGTTATTTTCACCAGCCTCAATGTCTGCTGGGATTTGCTTTTAAATATCTGTCTAAAAGCAGCTGTGCTGTTGCCTTGTCTTTCTCTGGTCTCATGTCTGTCCTAATCCTGGCAGTGCAGCTTTTTGCAGCCTGTGTTGTGGGCACTGCCGGTCTGGGAGCAGTGTGAGTGCTGGCCACAGCTGGCAGGTCCTTGTGTGAAAGAAATGGGATCTCCTTCCTGGATTTACGCCAAAAAGAATGAGTTTAGTGTCTTGGCCTGGGTTGGTCATATAGGAGACAGCATGTTCTAATTTCTGGCCTGATCCAGAAGCAGGGAAAAAGCTCTTCTGCAGTGATGCTCTGCTTCTTGCTCAAGCTCAGGATGGCTTTGTTTCAGGTTAAATCTTCCGTGAACCTGCAACATGAAGCAATACAAATACATTCAAAAAACTAAGGAAGCAACTGCTCTGTGTTGGTGCTTTTTATACTTGGTCAGAGGAGATGATTTTCCTCTTAACAACTACCAGCTTGTGTAAACATGCATTGGAAAAAAAAAAAAAAAAGCAAAAGAGTGATGGAGGAAATGTTGGCTTTTTTGTTGTGAAAAAAAGGATGAGGAATGCAAATGCGTCAACTCTCTTAGGTGTGCCTGCAAGTGAGGAAATGTTCCACACCTTATTGAAAGCTGGAGTACAGATTTGTACCTTCTCTGAAAAGGTGCTACGAGCCAAGAGGAAAGGTGTGGTATACATCTTAGGAACCTGTGAGCTCCTTTATATATCCTTCCTTGGGAGTTTCTCTATGGATGTGGCACGGGAAGCAGTATGGCATTACAGGGTTCATGCCAGCATATGGCGTGGAAGTATCAATGAGAGCAGAAGGGTTGTGGATTTTCTGTTCACTGACATAAACATCTGCTTGTTTTCTGTTTTTTCTTTGTTTGTTAGTTTTGGTAAAGCTATTCCCTTCTGGCAGCTTTCTAGTGAATAAATTTTAAAGGAGGCAATTTTCATTATATGTAATTTCCTACGAAAAAAACCCAATTAAAGAAAACATGTAAGTTACCCTGTAGATACTTCATTTTATAGCAGCACAACTGCAGAAAAATCAAAACACATGCTAATAAGAGTAGGATTACGAGGAGGAAACATATCTGGTCAGAGAGGAGTGGACTAAGCAAAAGCAGGAGATTGCTTTCCAGGGGGTTGTGACCTTGAGGGGCTGAGTATAATGAATGCAGTGTTTCAGGCTGCCTTTTTACCTCGCAATTGCTGCGTGCTGTTGGTATTCATCAGCATGGATGAGACTCTGCAGTGGAAAAGCCTTGCGAAGCATCACCTCACCTCTGAGAAGAGTAAGTTGATAAAATGTGAAACTTCAGTGTGTGTGCAGGAATCACTATCTTTTATCTGAATTTAATGGCTTTCTAACTTATAAGTGTTGTTGCTAAATTTTCCTTCGGTACAGACTCCCATCTTTTTGGCTAAGCTGCACCTTCGATGTTTATTCATGTGGGTGTAAAGCTCCACCAGTGCAGCATGCTTTGGTGCCACATAACCTCTGGGGTTGCTGGGATTAGCCCTGGTTGTCAGACTTTTACTCACACCATTGAACAGCTGAGTGGGAGAGAGTGCTTGGGTTTAATTTCTCTTCTGCTACTGCATTCTAACCTTCCCCATCCCCAAAGGTCCCTCTTTTGCTTCTTTGTTGGATGTTTTCACCCAGTGCTCCAAATTAGGTGTTTTCAAATGCCTGTTGGCAATTTATTTTCCTTTAGAGACATTCACGGTTTGAGAAGTAACCCGTGAGCGGCTATTTCATACTTAGCGACACTGCTGTTTGTGTCAGGGTTGGTGGATGAGGACATATTTCTATCCTATTTACAGGTTATTTGAAAATTGAATGGATTTTTGAATTGAATAGTAACTTACTTAAGGCTGTAGGTTTTCCTCCTCCACAGTTTGATGTATTCTCTCTATATTTGAGAAGGGCGAGGGGTTCTTTCACATTGAAATGCTGTCAAACAGTATGTGACTCACCTCTCACTTCATGGCTGACTCTCTCCTTGAGTTTCTGGCCTGGGAACGAGGAAGAGTCTCGGTTATTGCCGGAGAGGGAGGGCATGGCCAGAGCAGCTGCTGGCAGCCAGTCCTTCTGCCTGCTCTGGAACTGCGGCAGGTGTCCACCATCTCCCAGGGATGATTATGGGGGATGTGGAACAAACACCAACAGGGCTTAGTAAGTGTTTATGGTTGTACATGAGTAGGTGCAGTAATTTCAGAGGGTCCTTTCGTCGACTGCTGTGAATGCAAATTACTTCTAAAATAAAGAGAAAGGGGAGTAAACTTTAGGTTTTGTGTTTGTGAAGACCTGTGGGCCACTTTACAGGTCTGCTAAGGAGTCTAACTGAATCCAACTTGGCTCTCTTTTCCCATTTTTTTTTTTTTTTTCTGATAATAGAGAATGTCTATTTAAGTAATATATGCCCTGACTACTGCGATAGATGCTTACTTCTGTCCTGTTGCTTGAAGCTCCCATAACCCTCCAGCACCTTTCTATGTAGAACTATAATACATGCTACTTAGGAGGTTGTCAGTGCTTTAATATGCTGTTAGGATTTAATTCAGAGACTGTTGTCTTTAATTAGAAGACATATTTTTTGCTGCTATATGTATGGTAAAGAGCTGCTGGAAGCTGGAGGGTAAAAGGTGTTGAGTATCATGTGCCATGTAAAACACAAACATTCTCCTGAGTTACCTCTGAATAAGGAAGAGACGTTGTACAGCTTTGACTGTGTCCTCCCTGGTGGAAGCACTGCAGGGTGCCTGCTGTGAGCCAGCCTGAACACGGCTGGTGTGCCCTGGCATGGCACGGCACTGACCCTTGGCACCCTGTGAGCTCCCTGGTAGGCACCAGCCACAGGCGGCTGCATCCCTGAACTATGAGCAGCCAGCTGCTGGCACACCTGCTGGTGTTTCTGTGTCAAGTGCATGGGAACCTGCCTGTGCTCTGCCCTTTAATGATAACATGTGCCATTATTTTTTGCTTAATTAGTTGTGTTTTCATCAGGTGATCTCCAGACAGGCAGTTTGCAGTTGCTGGGTGACTGCTGTGGTTTGCAGCATACAAATTAGTGTGGGAAGCTGCTAACACGAGCCTTGTGACTTTGGGCTTCAGGGGCAGGATCTGCTCTTTATGTGCTTGCCTGAAGCATGAAAGGTGAGGAGGGAGAGGGGTGCTGGACTGCCTCTCGTCCTTGGGAAGTTCATGTGTTGCTCTGGTGAAGGATCTTCCAAACTTGCTCGTGAAAGCCTCGCATGATGGTGGGGCTTCATGTGTAGAGGGGTATGCTCTACCCCAAGGCAAGTTGCTTACATCCTGGATTTTTAAGGATTATTTTTTAAGGATGTTAAGGATGCTTACATCCTGAGTATGTAGTACTGATTTCCCATCACCTCCAGGTGTTTCATAACCCATGTTGGACTTGTTCAGTGTCATGATGTGAGTCTGGTAACAGCTACCTGAGCTTCCAAAATCAGCCTCAACTCTGCTGCCAAGTTGCTGAAGTCAGTTGTTGCAGGCCAGAAAACTACATTTTCCCAGCTGGGTGTAGACAGGACAAGTATTTATTTTTCATCCATCACGTGTGCAAGGAGGCTACTAGGCTGCAGGGTAACCTAACGTGTTGGAGCTGATGTGGTGAAAAAATATTTTTCCTGGGTTCAGAACATTGCCTCTAATGTGTTACAGTGGATACAGATGGGGTTGAGTGGGTAGTGGTGATGAAAGTTACTGGCTGAGTCATTGCAGCTGGGGGGTGAAGGACCTGGGCTCTATCTAGAAAGCTTGGGGTAGCCCAGACCTGCCAGCTGCTGATGGCCAAGGCCTTGCTGGGATTTTTTCTTTAGCCTGGGTTCAGCCAGCTGGGTGAGCCTTCAAGAAGACAAGGGTGAAACAGTTCCTGGAGGGGCAGCTGAACAGGCCCAACAGCACAGCCTCATTTACCAGCTGTCCAATGTTGTATGTCTTCTCTTCCTCCTGGCTTTTACCTTTTGTAACACATTAACCCTAATCAGGTGTTAGAGTTGTAATGGGATCATGAAAATTGATAATATGGAAATAAGAGCTAGGTTGGAACGTTTTGTGCTTTGATGCTGGCAACTCGGAAAGTGAAAGTTGCGTTAATCTTGGGAGTGTTTTTTTAAAGTATGCTTGTTACCTTGCACTGTCTACAGCTTAATAGGAGTTGTTTTCATGCAAGAATCCTGCTTGACTAAAGGTATGTTCCCCTGGAGCTGTCTTCTTTTCTCTTTTTCTTTCCCCCTCTCTCTCTATGCCAAACAAGCAGACAACACTGAGCCTTCTAGAAACCAGGAAAATGCCTTGCCTTGCTAAATTCCCCTCCTCCTGTGATGATGCTTCTTGACATGGGAAGACTTGGATATGTTCTACCAGAATAAATTTAAATGGCTGGCAAAAAGCAGTCAGAGTTAGAAACTTTATGTTGAACAGGAATTTCATCTGCTTTGGGAACTAAAATCAGAGTGAACCAGTGCAGTGTCTCTCTGGACATGCTTGTATAGCACAGCTGTTATCTGTGAAAATCTAGCACCACTGGTGCTCGTGAGTCAGCTCACCTGGCCTTTGCTCTGTAGCCTGTTCAGACAGGAAAGGCAAGAAGAAGATGGAAGAAAATGCTAGGGTGTTTTCAGATGTTTCTGAGAAATGGCTTTGGGATCCTTAGTGATCTCTGCCAGATGAAGATTCGGCAGCTTGAATGTTTCAAGGGAAAAGTTTCTTTAGAAAGCAAGGTTGTGTTGCTGAACCCTGATAAGGAGGGCAGTGAAAAAGTTATTTCTACCACTGCTTAGCTTTCAGACACCAGTCCTAAGACAGGAACTGATGGAGGGAATGAAATGAGGGTGCTTGCCCAGCTTCATGTATCTTGTTACAGAAATCCCTTTCCACCTTGGTGTCAGGTTTATAAACTTGCCATGCAGCATAAGCAAAAAGCTGGTACCTTCTGTATTGCAGACTGCCAAGACCACCGAGCGCTGTGGATGAACTATAGGCACTTCTGCAGGGTGTCCTCTTGTCCCCGGGTCATTGGCAGAGGTGCGCAGCTGTGTAACAGGTGACACAGAAAGGGTTATTAGCAGAAGCAAACAGTGATTTTAAGTGGGCAGTTGTGCTGAGCTAACTGTGCCCTTGCTATACTGCTGTAAGCTCTGGCAAACTGGTTTTAGAGGGAGGTCTCTTTGCCGGCCCCTTTTACATGCACTCGGGCCATTCTTCCTTGGTTCTGTCTTTGCTTGCTACAAAAAACCCTGAAGTCGCATGAATGAAGAAGTGGGGTGTATACGTGTTCATAGATGGGTTAGAATTCAGTTGGTTGTAAATGAACAGAAGGATGGTATTTTTAGGTTTGTAGTCATGACTGTAATTTATACATATTTATGTTTTAAACAAGATTGCTTGGCAAAGGAATACTGTTATCAAAGGCAAGTGCAGCTTCTTCTGAAATCTGTGCAGGCAGAGCTAAGGCTTATATGCTTCTTAGGATAAATTGTAAGATTTTTGTAAGGATATCATATATCCAAGTTTTAAGATGACCGTGGATATCCCTGGAGGTCTGTCATTTGCCTGGCTGTTACTGCCCCCTGTTCCAGTATGGATGGTAATGGAAAGGTTTACAGCAACCCCTT
>VXAV01011718.1:14386-51494 GCA_013399715.1 Alectura lathami
GGCTCTCCTAGTGACTGATGCGTGTATTAGTAAATGGGAGGGATGAAGATAAATGTGGTTTTAGTTATCTTCTGCATTATAAAGCAATGTCTAGCTTGACCTAGTTAATAACATCTCTTCCTGCCTCTCGGAATTTATATTTGAGGCCAAGCTACTGTAGTGCATAAATCAAAGGTTCTCTAAATATGTATTGACTGTTGTTCCCTTTGCTTTGCCAAGACCTAACAGGGAATGCTTTCTGAATGCAGATGTGACAATAACTTACATTCATTGCCCTTAATTTAAAGCAGTTTTAACTGCTTTGAATCAATTTTGTTGATGAGTCAGCTGGATTTTACATTATAACGTGAATGAATAGCATTTTCTCTTGGATGAGAACACAGTTACTATGCAATATATGCTTGTTCATCTGTATGTGTGTATATAAATACTATATATAATATGTATCTGCCCTTACGCATGTAAGAATGCAGTTACTGTGCAGGCAGTTACTTTATTTGCCATACAACCTGTATATATAGAAAATCTGACTTCTTAATTATGATTTTGTAACAAGTGCTACACCATTTTACTTAATTGAGAAAGTTCTTAGCTCATTTTGTGATCTCCAGAGGATGTTTCCAATGGAAGGTTTTAAAAAAAAAAAAAAAAAAAAGAAAAAAAGGCAGACTGTAGCATATCAAAGAGCAAAATACTGAAGAACATAAGTGGCTGTGTTTGCAATTTCAGCAGTAAAATCTGCAAGGTACTCAGGACTTCTTCAGGTGGCCTTACAGCTGTGAGATTTGCAGACCTTTTTCCTTTTTGCAGTCAGAAGAAATTTATTGGCTATGGAAATAATGGCATATGGGCCTCCTTCTGTAAATGTTATTCAAAGTATTTTTACAACCTCTCTTCTCCCGAAATAAAAACCATTGGGCTTTATTAAGTGCCTGGTGGCTTTGTTTCCCCCTTCATCACAGCATGACAGAATGGCAGTGTCCCAGATGGCTTGTCAAGGAGTAACTAAGTTACCGTTTCTTCCCTAAAAATAGGTTCAGCTCAAGGTACACACCCAGGTGCTCACTCAACAGAGTCCTTCCTTAAGTAGGTTCGTGGCTGTTGTTCAAGCTCTTGCCTGGGCAGTTGGCTGCATCAGATCCAGAAGTCCTGGCCTGGAAGTTGTTCCTAGCGCCCATCTCAGAGGCTGCTGGGCCTCAGGCTCCACAAAGTCTCAGAATTTTATTTCAATGAATCCTTTTTAATAACTTGCCTTTCCGAAGTGAAGTCAAAGTGAAGACACAGAGGTGCTTCAGAGGTGTTGACACCTTGCTAAGAGACACTGCTGGAGATAGTGGGCATTTTGAGCCACTCGTCCCTTGCGTGCCTGACTTCTGGGAAGGAAGTAGCCTAGTTTTGAAGGTGTTTTTTTTTTTTTTTTTTTTTTTTTTTTTAGATCTGAAGACTCTGTCTTTGTTACATAATCCGTCTTGTGAGGATTTTGTTCTCAAAACTGTCATTTCCAAGTAGCAAACGCGCTGCAGAGCTGGCTGGGCATGGAAGTTGGCTGTAACTTGGGTAGCTCCTGTGGGATCTTTTGTGAAGATTTTTTTTTTTTTCCTGTCCCCTGGATTGGAAGGTCCTGCAGTGCACCTTGCCATGCACAGACATGGTATTGTTGAGCTACCTTGCTAGAGCACACGTTGTATTTGCATTTCAGATGCCTCAGGCTCTGCGAACTGCATTGTTCCAGCCGTCTCTGAATAGTGGCTATTGACCCCTAACAATGTACATTTGTTTAAATTAAACCATTCCATACTTGCTTTAAAAAGCTTATTTTAGGGCTTGGCCAGCCGAGTGAATGCTTCTGTGCAGGCCCTGTTTTTGTTTCAGAGCCAGTAAAGTGCAGAATTCATTATTGAATTTCACTGTGGAAAACACTATCCTCCTTATGAGAGGCTGTTTTGAATGCTGAGATTTTGGCAAATATTGTTGTAGCTTAATGTTTATAAGCTTCTTCATTGGCCTTGAAAGCATAAACTTCATATTACTTGAGCTCGGAGATTTTGGCAAATAATAAACCAGCTGAACAACGCGGTGTTGGTCATCCTGAAGTGCATGAGAATCTTGACTGCATTTGGACAAATAGGGTGTTTTGCTGTGTGGTTTTGTGTTCGGATGGGTCAAATTTGGTGATGGAGACTGACTGGTGGGGACACTTGAAGCAGGCCACTGAAACATTCCTCTGGGAGGTGGGAGGCCAGGGCCAAGTCCGCTTGGCTGTGCTAGCTCAGGAGCGTTGCATCCTGCAGTGTTGCTGTAGGTGTTGCTGGTGGATGTGCAGGTGAAACAACGGGGGCTGAGGATGTGCAGGGGAGGGAGGGACACCCTCCGGGTTGGAGCTGGGGACACTTTGGTGGTAGCAACAGACACGTTAGCATGAGAGAGAAGAGCCTTTTGTTCTCTGCCCTGGCAGTTGTGGTAGGTGCTGCTTAGTGCTGAGGACCTTAGAATAGTTCAGCTTGGAAAAGGCTAATAAGATTGTCAAGTCCAACCATCGCCTAACACTACAAGGCCACCAGCAAACCGTGTTCCTAAGTGCCATAACCACACGTCTCTGAAATACCTCCAGAGATGGCAGCTGCACCGCCTCCCTGTTCACCGGCCCTGAGGGACATGTGGGACATTTCTGTTCATTGGCTCTGTGAGGGAGGAGTCAGGGGGCGGATGCTATTGCTAGGTTTTGAATTAAATTTACACGTCCTCTCTCACTTTGAGCACTCCTTGGGAGCCTTCTCTGTGGTCTCTCCCCCTCGCCCACCTTCGTGGCTGATGCTCTGCTTTCTGTTCAGCACAGTGCCCACTTGTGTCCCTGCTCTGTCCTGACCCTGTGCTTGCAAGTCATCGTTCCCAGTGTCTGAGCTGCCTCAGACTTGCTGTAAACCTGGAAACCATCTGGCTCGAAGTTTCGCAGGCAAGATGGCAAACAGCTCCACAGGCATTTGAAAAGGAATGCAGTATGCCAAAAGATGGGTGGGGAGGGGGATGAAATATCATGGATGCTCTTATGTGATTTTCTGTGTGTGGCTGAGCTCTTGCCATTCAGAGAGTGCAGAAAGTTTTTGTGTCCTCTGTGGCCATCGCTTTGTTTCTCAGTGCTGCTGTTCTCCCAGTGTAGAAATGAGAATGCAGTTTATTCAGCAGTATTTTAAGTGTATGCAACTTGTAATGTGGCTGATCTCTGTGGCAGACAGGCCAAATAACAGCAATAAACCGTATTTGTTGTTCGTCATGATTGTTCATCAAGAACCTGCACTCGTAACAACTTTTAAAAGGCTTAAGTCTGGTTTCTCTGTGTACAAATTCATGCAAGGATGATGCTGGCATGCAGGATTAATTATTTGAATTTTTTTGTTATAGTGATCATACAGCCAGAGTCTCAACCTTCTTATTACCAGAGTATATCCCAGCTCCTTTCTATCACACTTTTACCATTTCTTCTGGAAAGAATTTGTCTGCTCTGATGGGGGAGGAGACACAAAACCCTCTGTTCTGTGCATATCCCTAAAATACTGCATTTCTGATAGGGAGCCTGCTGTCCCTGTGCAGAGAACAGGAGTATAGTTGGGGTTTGAGGTTCATACCTCAGGGGTGCTGCTGCTGAATATCTTCACGCTGGTTGAAGGCTTCTGCTTTTCCAAGCAGATCGCTAATTGTGTCTCTGTTACCTCTTCGGCTGTAAAACACAAATGCTGTTTCTTTGTCGCTTTGCTTGCTGGTGGTTTTTTAAAATCATAGAATCATAGAATGGCTTGGGTTGGAAGGGACCTCAGAGATCATCTAGTTCCAACCCCCCTGCCGTGGACAGGGCTGCCAGCCACTAGCTCACTAGATCAAACTGCCAATCCTCAGGGTTCTTGTGCAGCCAGGAGAGGAGGACTGGATAAAGGGCAAGAGAGTTTAGAAAAAATGTGAATGATAATAAGGGGGAAGTGTTGTGATCCTAACAGGTTGAAAATAAGCAGGTAGCGAGCCTGCCGGCTTTGAGGACCATTCTTTAAACAGTGCGTGAAAATTCAAACACTGCCTTGTAATTTTACGTGGGCCAACATGATGCACGTGACTCACTGATTTAGCTCCAGCTGTTTGGTTTGGCATTTAGGCATTTCTGGTAAAAAACAAAACTACTTAAATGTAGTTCTCCTGTGTTTACTGTTTGAGCAGAAGATGACAACTACTTGCTGAAAGATTATTTTCTTTCTCTCACTTGCTTACCTTGGATTTTACTCTTGCATGCTCTCCTTTTGTTGGATAAGAATTTCCAAAGAAAAAATGCTGAGTGAAATTCTTTCTCCAATTTTCAGTTATGACATTCTAACTTTGTTTTCTTTTTAGGGGTCTCGGGTCTGGTTGCGAGAAAATAATCAGCATTATCCAAGTACTGTTCATTCCTGTGCAGAAGGAGTCGTCGTGTTCAGGACAGACTATGGCCAGGTATGGGCATCATTCCTGTTTGCTTCGTACTTTTTACCGCTCTGTGGAAAATAAACTGTTCTCTTTAATGGGGAGGACATAGGGGAATATCAAACATTAAAGTTTGTAAATAAAGCATTTATTTTATATGACTTGAACATGGAACTTTTGTTTTAATAGCTCTTTCCACTGCATATCCAGTCAGCTGCTAAAACGTCATCTGACAGAGCTGAAGGAATGCTGCCAGGTTTGAGAGCCTTGGTCAGCATAGGTCATTGGTTACTTGAAGTGCGGCACTGGGGTGGCCTCATGAGGGCCGTGCTTTTTTACTGTGAGAAGCATTGCAGTGCTGAGGTGTGGTGGGAGGCAGCAAGGCAGACTTCCCGCAGCAGCATCGGGGCAGCATGCTTCCTGCATCTCTGCTGGTCCTTACCATATGAGAGTTGTGAAGGATGGAGACCGTGGTGACCTAGAGCTGTGCGGTACAGGGGAAGACGTCCACAGAACTAGACTCGGAGGTACTACTGCTAGCTGCAAAGCCTTCTTAGAGGAGAACAAGGCCTTGTATGTGCTGTTGTGTTTTCAGTGGGATGCATGTTAAGTTGTACGCTTGTTTGCTCAGATTTGCGGAGTTGCATATTTATAGTTTACCCTTGACCTGCTCTACTGAAATTTGAGGCCCAGTGAAGTGCAGATGCTGAGACTGTCTCCTCTTCTGTTTGTTTAAAGATGAATAAAGAAGGATCTGTCATGTTAAGGCACCGCAGTTGTATTTTGTTTGCAGAGTAGGAAGATTGCCATCTGTGTTGTTACAGTAGTGTACGCTCCAAGCCATGTCCAGCACTGAGCATTTCATTTAAAGGTAAGCCCAATCCAGCCTCCAGCAGGAATGACCCGAAAGCTCAGGAGGGGCTACCTGTAATTTTTCAGAGTTTTGTAGTTGGACACGTAACTGTGAAGAACCTGGCTTTTAGGAGTGCTTTCAGCTTGACAGACCTCGTACTTATGGGAGCTGCATGTGGCAGCTCTAAAAAGGGACATCTTGTTTTGGTGCCCTAACACACAGTGGCAGAGCTACTGTTGGCGTCAGCGAGTGGAAAAGTTGCTTGCAGGCAGCCTTGTGTACTGTTGTTTTTCCATGGTGTATGTACACAGTGCAGGCTGAAAACTCAGGTAATTTGGAAAAAGACTCAAGTTACTACTGTAATATAATCTGGCTGATTTCATTTTCTTAGAAAATCTTAATGCTGTAAACATTAAAAAACAAAACAAAAAAAAACATTTCTTGTTTCTCCTGCTTAAGAGCAGGTGTTATGCTATGCTGCAGCTAAGGGCAAATCAGCAATTCACTGCATTTATAACTTGAATCCTTTTCAAGGCTTATGTTTTCAAGAGTGCACTCTGAGTTTAAAGGAACTGTGCCAGTTGGCATCGATACCAATTCATATTGTTCCTCCAGCTGCTTTCGGATGTGCTTTTGGAACATCCTGCCCTGTAGAAGGTAGCAGGCATGACATATGTATGTTAGCTCATGCCTGATGATACTTGTGGCTTGATGACCTCCTGTAATGCTATATTTCATTCTAAAGAAGGATGCAGAGCAAGTAAGGGGTGAGGTTTCAGTAGCGTGGGGTGATGATGTTTTTTGAAGTGTGTCTGGTGTATTGATTCCCAGACCATTCTGAGAACTGCAACTATTGTGGTCAAGTCTAATGACAAACTGATGAAAGTGCTGGGACCTTATCAAAGCATAGTGCTGCAGTTAATCTTCTCCAGTTCAGTGGCATCTGCTAGGATTTGCAGTTCTCACCTTTCAGCTGAATTCTCAAGATGGACTTGGCAGGGCAGTGGGACTGGGAGGGCAGGTTTACCAGAGTCGTCCTCAGAGGTTTTTTTTATGAATGTGGGTTTCAGGATCTTTGCTGGTGTTAGTTTGCAGAATAATGGGAATAAAAAAAAGTAGCAAAATACATTACTGACTAATTTCTTCTTTCAATTTTGTTCTGAATTGGGGAATATATTTGCAACAAAAACCTGTGGCGTACATTTGCATTCTGGAGGATTGTTGGTTGTAAGTAATGCTGCTAAATCCAAATTCTTGTGTGTAGACTATGCCACGCTCTTCAGTATTATAACAAGTTGCATATCAGGTTTTGGATCGTTTCTTGATAGTCACGTGATAATATAATTATTCATTGAGCAAGACTAATTATTCTAATGGTACCTGCATGTTGAAGTGAAGCAGTTCATAAGTTAATTATTGTTAAAGGCTGCTGTGATGCTGTTTGCTGCTGCTGTCATCCTCTGTGATCTGATAGGCTGAGTGGAACATCTGCTGCATGTGATAATGACACTAAAGAATTTCAGGTTGTGGGTTTGGGGTCATCTGAGCAAATAACTGTGAAACAGTTTTCACTCAATGAAAGAAGGGAAAACATGGCACTGTACTGGGATACAGTACCGAAAGCCTAATTACATATGGGGAGGGGAAAAGGTAGATGAAGGCAAGCTTTCACCGCTGTGGTCCATTGCATTGAGTGGGAGGCAGAAGCTGTAAAATTCCTCTCTTCCACGGCATTGGTCTGCAGCTGGTGGCTCTGGAGTGTTCTCCCATGTCTGCTGCAGGCTGCTGTTCAAAATGAAGACTCTGCAACGACTCAAGACATTGCAGTGAGTGGGCAGTTCATAGAGTGAATATTTTTTGCTTTCTAAGCACCTCCCAGATGCTTTTAAGTCTTTCCCAGAACAGAAGACTACTGTAATGATTTGCTGTTTGGTGGACAGGTTGTTTTTTCTTTGCTCTAATCTTTAGTTGCATGTGTATATATATATATTCAAGATGACATTACAGGTGCTGCATCTTATTTAATCTCTGTGGGTATTTTTCTTACTCCTATTTTTAAAGTTAAAATGATTTTTTTTTTTAGGAATGTACACAGTAAAGCAGACAATTCCTCATTGCCATATTCTGTAAATTTTTAATGAAGGCGTGTGAGCTTATAAAGCACTCAAGTGAGTGTTAAAAGCTGGAAGTGCTGCTGTCACTGGATGCTTTGAAATGAACTACTTGCACATGTTCAGCAGAATGCCAGTGGTTCTGAGGGGAAAGAACTCCAGTTTCTCTCCTGTTCTTTTTCAAATAACATGAACTCAGATAAAATCCTAACATTTACCCTTACATGAAGGAGGACTGCATTGTCCTCTCAGCATGTACAGATGCACTTGAAACTGTCCCCAGTGAAAGCACAGATTTTAAATATGAAAAGCTTAGGGGGTGTGAAATCTATCAGAAGAGCTTTCTTGGGCTGCATGGCATTACTGCCAGGAATGTCTTTCTTGTCTTGTAATTAGGAGTCCATTTTCTTCTTCTGTTTGTACATCCAGATGTGTAGAAAAATAATGTATAAAGAAATGGGTAGTCAGCATTCCATAAATACATGTATTTTAAATAATGCTGATTACCTTCAATGGAAATTTTCTATAAATTTGTGACATAATTCGTGTGCTGCAATCTTCAAAACATTGGAGTTTAAGAATACTTAATTGCATACCTGCTTAGTTGACTGAGAGGAACTTTTAAATCAAATATGTTATAAATAGAAGCAGCTGAGCTGTAGTATCCTAAAAATGTAGGTTCTTTAGAAACAGATGTCAGACTTCACCAGTAGAGACTTCTCAGTTCAAACAGCTTTTGGTGAACTTCCTTTACAAAGAAGCCCTTCATGAGCTGGTGTTATGTCAGCAAAGGCAGCACTGCTCAGTATCCTTTGCTTCAAATAAGAGGCACCTGTAAATGGTTTGATCAGCAACAAAAGTATTTTTTCCTGTGTGTTGAACTTAATACAGCTCTTCTGGGGCATTCGTGCCTTGCAGGAAATGGGGAGGCTACAGATGTTCCTTGTTAAACATGACTCAAGAATGTTTTCTGTGGAGGTTTTTACCTTTCTTTCTTATCCCTTCTGGTCTGAGAGCTAGGAGAGCTTCTCATCAGAGAAGTTAAGATTTGGGAATTTTTTGAGTGTTTTTTTTTTTTCTTTTGGTTTGGTTTTGAAGGTTCATTTTCTTCATTTTCTCAAGTTATTAATAGGATTCTGTTGAAGTTACTGTTGATTATTGCAGGAGGGTTTATCTTCAAGTTTAGAGAAGGAAAAAAAAAAAGGGGGGAGGGAAGGAAGGAAGGGAAAAAATGGTAATAAAAAACAAAAAACACCCCACAAACCTGCAGGCAAATGGTTAAGCACTTCTCATGAGTACTCTTTTTTTTTTTTTTTGCCTTGTGTCCTTTCTCACCCGTACTTGGGACCCTTGCGCTAGTTTTTGGGACTGTGAGTAGTCCTTTTAAACAAGAGTCTTCCGTTCATATTCATGGGGCATGAATAACACCACTGAAGTTACTTGGCTTAAGCTGCTGAAGTCAGTCGGAGTGTTTATCAGTAAGCGCTGTGTTTGGCTGCATAGGTTCACGGGATCAGGCATCTGAGAAGTAAATCCTTCTGGACAAGGATTTTCTTAGTTATCACTGAAAGACGTGCTTGCTTCTAGTTCCTTCATGTGAAGACCTGACAATATTTCCAAACAGGGTTGGTTTTTTGACATTTCTCTGAATTCAATATCTATTGCCCTTGAAATACACCCTTACAAGGGACCGTTTTAAAACAGTCCTTTGTGCTTTTCCTCGTGTATACAGCCTCTTAAGAAAAATACACAAATACATGCAATGGACTTAAATCTTGGCTGCGGTTAGTGCTAAATGAATCAATCTCCTTCTGCAAACTCAAAGAATTTTGTACTTTTTAATTGAATGGTGCTCGCAAAAAGTTCCAACTACTGGTACCGTCACTGGTGCACATTTGGGAACGTGGGTCCTCTGCCTCTAGGGCATGGGCTGAATTCCAAATTCAGCAGCTTTATATCAGGAAATCGGATTCCATCTGTCCAAACATCATAAAGTTCATATTATTCTGTAGTTAGTTATATTTGGCTCAGCTGTAATAATTCTCCTGATTATTTCTAGTATACATTACTAGCTTGGTGCTTGGCTATTTGAATGTTGGCTTCCCAGGTGATTTTGGGGTGGGAGGAGTGTTGTTGCTGTTGTTTCTGAAGGGATGTGCTGGGGATTTGGAGTGGTGTGGGGTTAGGGAGCAGCTGAAGTCAGCCAGACCTCCTCATGGTGCTCCAGGTTTATCTTCTGTGGAGAAGTGTTTACATCTTTGTGCAGGATGTCAAGGTTCAGCTTCTCTTGCTGCAAGCATCTGTCGACGCGCATGTAAACATGGCTTGCAGCAGATGCGAGGCCTGGCCTTGGGGGGGCCGGCCGCCTCACGTGGCTCCTCTGTCTGTCCTCCCGATGTCCCCAGCCCAGCGGTGGGGCCCGCTGGCCTGCTGAGGGAGCAATGGCTTCCCTACCTCCAGCGAGGTGTTGTGGGCCGCAGCTGAAACTCAGGGAGGGCTCTCCACATCCAGGAATGGTTTGGTGCCACTGCAGGGCCTCAGCCCTATTTTCCTTGGTAGAAGTGCTGCCTTTAAACCCTAAGCATTACTTGGCAATATTTCATCAATGACTTGAACTAAATCACTTGTGGATTGAACAGTTTTTTTCTGATGCACCATCTTTTTAACTTTTTAAAGTACTGGCAAGCTGGAGAAATCATTAGTTTGAGTTTCTTAAATTCTCCAAGATATTGGAGAATCTCTTTCTGCTTCAGCGTGCAAACATTAAAATGACACTTCATAGCACAGAAAAAGGCAGCATCTTTAGCAGAATAGCTTTCCCAAATTCAGGAGCTAATTCAGCTTGTTTTTTTTTATCTGCTTTATATCAAGAGCAATATTTTTATTTGACTGCTATTCTCACAGTATTTGTTAAAGGGTAATAGGGAAGAGTCTGTGTGTGCTTTTTGTCTGAACTACTGTATTTATTGCTTAAAAATACAGAGCAGGTTATGAAGTATGTTCTAAGATGTGTTGCACATGTGCAGTCCTTACTTTTCTCCTGTTAACTTCCCCTTCTGCCAAAACCACTATCAGTTTGGTTAATTCCCGGAAGGGGAAAGTTTTAATCCTGCAGTGAGATACTTTAAAATAAAGGTTGAAATGAAAAAACTGCCTGCCAGATCAAGCTGATTATATTATTCCTGCAAAATTAACATTCACGTTACCAGCACGTATGCACTTTTTGTTGGAAATTAGGGAGTTTGAAAAAGAGCAGCCTAGAGACTTTTAATGCACAGATGATGAGGGCAGCAAGAATAAGCACTGGCCATAAATAACTCGTTTAGTGTTGGGTTTTCGAGGGTTTTGTTCTGTGTTTCCCAAACATAATGTGACTGTTTGCTTTAACTAAACTGAAATTAATTCGTTTGGCATTAGTGTGGCTGTTGTTAAGTGCTTTACTAACAATGGAAATTAAATCTGTATGAACGAAAGCATTTATCTCTGCTCAGAGAGTTGCTTTCTGCTTTTGTAAGACCCAACTGAGGGGCAGTTAATATCTGAGCTGCTGACAAAGCGGTACGTCTCGTGTGCCTGTCGCTTGCTGCGGCCACGTCATCAGCTGTGGCTACGTATACAGTTCAGATGTCAGTCTTCCCTCTTGATTTCTGCAGAGAAATCCAAACCATCTGTGCCTTTTTGTGCTCTTATTGTGCTCGCACTAAAGATAGCAAGACTGCTTTTGTTTTAAGATTAAAGCAGACGTACACAGGCTGCTATATTAATTTCTTTTGTAAGAGAACACAGTTCAGAACACAGTTCAGCTGTTCACAAAGCACAGAAAGGTTCAGCCTGCCATGTGCCAATAAGCAACAACAACAACAAAAGATGCAGTGTTGTGGTGAGTAAGCTTGTCACTTTGTTTTGTTGCTGCTGCATTCCCTTGGATGTGGAGCAGGTCTTGTTGTTCAGTGCTGGTGGTGCTTCAGGAACACGTCATTTGAGTTAGTGAAATTACACACTGGCATGACTTTAGCCTGCAGTGCTCAAGTTTTGTTCTAGTGACATTTTGTACCTTGAGGCACAGATGAATAGTGGTCCAGCACTGAGAAGACTCCCACCAACTTGTCTGTGAACTTAGCTGCATGAAGAGCTGAGCAAAATCATGAAGCATTCGGGCACTCTACACTACTTACTTAAAATAAGTTCAAAAGAACAAACCAGCCAAAGAAGCTGAAACGACTAGGTAATTTTGAAAGGGATTTCAGTCCGTGAGGGCTTACAGGAAAAAATGCTTGCATGTGAGGAACCATTTTCAAGCATAGCGACAGACCTGAGAAGAAATTTCCTTGCATGCTCCTAAAGCTGCTGGCGGGGGAAGCAAACACCATCAATAAGCATGAGCTGTGGCTGTTTAATGCTGCAGACCGTTGTGCAGCACGATCACAGACCTGTTAGCAGGTATCCTGTGAGCAGAATAAATAAAGTGCCATCAACAGGGTTTATTTCTTCAGTACCTGGTTGCCAGGAAAGAACCCAGAAGAAAGTATGAACCGAAAGGTCCTTTGCATGTGCTGTGTACACTTTGTGTTGAGAACTACTGTGTGTTAGCATGGGGATAGCAGCAGTTTCTTCTTTACATTGTCATCTTGTGGAACATGACTAAAAAGTCATTATCCAATAGCATGAAGAGGTTAACTTATGGGGGAAAAAAAAGTCTTGTGTTTATAGCTTACTCTTTCTAGTCAGCTGAGTGGGGTTTTTTTTTGTTGTTTGTTTTTAAACAAAACCAAAACAACAACAAAGCAATGCAAACAAACCGTCTGGCAGGTGTTAAGAGCACTATCTTGATTGCACTGGTGGTCTCGGTATATATCCCAGTCTATCATGAGATGGTGGTAATTTACTTTGTACAGAAACAACCTGTCCTCTTGCAGGCCATATGGGTAAGGCTGCGGTTCCAGTTTAGTAGATGACCAGTTCATTTGATCTTTACCCTGTGGTCACCTGAGTAGAGCTTGAGATATGTATTGCCTTTGTACTTCAAAGAGATGCACAAAAGGGTAATTTTCTGCATCTCCAGGTGTTCTTTTCTGCACAAGTTAACTTTAAAACAAACTAAACCTGTGCAGTCACATTTTGATTTTGATGTTGGATCACTTTCAAGGTTTGATATCCACAATGTGCTCCGTGTGAAAGATGGTATACTTTTTGTAGAACTTCCAGTTCTGTTTTGACCACATCCGAAGTGGGAGAGCTCTCCATTTTCATGGTAGCTGCCAACAAATGCAGGAGCATGCACGTGAGATGGAGCATGTTGTTATGCATTCAGGAGTTGCAGAATGTTTGTGTTCTTTAAAATTTCAATGCGGCTTTTTGTTTGAAAGCATCAAGCTTTCTCATATTTGTCAAGATTTCCCGTAAAGCATTTCTGGAGTGTGATAATAAATTCTTTCAATATTTGTTGCAAAAGGAACTTTATGTGCTCTGTTACAGTGGTGCTTTTATGTTCACTGAACTAGGGGGTGAAATGTTAGCATAGGTCAGGCGCCTCATCTTCATGTGGCACACTTTATTTTATAAAACAAGTTAAGTTCCTGTTTTGTATGAACCTGATGGAGCTCTGAGATTATTTAAGGTTGTTTATCCATTCAAGCTGTCTTAACTAAGGAGAAACAAAAAAAATTTACATGGGAAAAAGACTGTTGTGAAGTTGAATGCTGGAGAGAGAGAGAGAGAGAGAGAGAGAGAGACAGGGAATGCTGCAGCACCTTTTTGCGTGGTAAGTCAAGCAGAGTACAACCCGTGGCAAGGAGGTGGCTGTGGGGCACGGGTGCTGAGAGGACTCCATCAGATGTTGTGCTTGGGCTTCTCCATGTTCCTCAGGCTACGGCACCTGGCCCAGGCTGACTGATGAAAGGCACGCAGCAAACCTTAGTGGAGTAGAAAGCCATAGTAAACCACAGGAGCACAGGGGAGATGGGCTTTTCATCCTCCTTTTTCATGCTTGAATTTGGGTTAACATAGTGGCAATGCAGACCTGCAGGGGAGGCAAGGGGAGGTCCTGCCCAGCAGCAGCTGGGGCTGTTCTGAGGTGTTAGGCTGCCAAATATCTGAGGTGCTACTGAGCGCTCACTGCGGGATTGTCTGCAGTGATTTATAACTTTGTTGAACTGATGGCTTTCAGGAAAGATAAGATCTCGCCTCTTGCAGAAGTCATTCCTTTTCCAGGTGAAACATATCTTCTCCAGAGAAAGGGCTTATGGAGCATTCAGGTATCAAATCACCAGAGTTACTGTAGGCCTGAGCAAGACAAAAATAGTGGTTTGCTTGTGATGATAGACTTGAGCTCAACTGAAAATCTGTGCGTCGTTAGTAAGCTATGTACCTGCCATTGAATGCTTCATCTGAAGCTGTCCAAATGTAGCAGACCTGTAAGCTACTGAAAGCAGATTTGGGAAGGGAAAATTTAGCAATGTTAATAACTAGAAATGCCACAAGCCTGTAACAAAAATAATGGTCTGTCTTTTACTACTGATTACTTTTCTTTTGGAAGTGCATTTTTCACTAGAATCAGCAAGGAGTTCTAATTAGAAGTAAATAGTAAGATCTGTTCCATTATTAATGCTGCTTTCAGGCAGGCATTTAATATACATTGAAATTGGATGGCCAGGCTTTGTTGGCATTATCTTTGCATAATCATTAGCTTAAATGCAATTGTAGAGGGTATCTGTCACTGCAAGATTTGCCCAGGAACTACAAAGTTCTGACAAGGATAATTCAAGGTCTGCTAGGCGTTTGAGATATGGTAATGGCTTTCACATGTCCTCTGGGGAAGGAGGAAAAAAAAAAAGCAGTATTTCTGCATGATTGGGAAAGCAAAAGAAGCATGTCAAAGACTTGGTAAGTTAAGAATATGAGCATGTACTTCTTAGAAGAAGAATGTGACTTCTGCACAGAGCTTGGATGTGACTGGAAAACTGAGATACAGACGGGGGCTGCATCCAGCACAGCAGCATGTGAAGTGGGGAGAGAGGCCAAGAAGAGAGAGGCTGCTGTGGGTCCAGATTTTCATAGTATTTCCTTCTGTTCTCGTCTGGTTGTTTCTCTGAGTGTTCTTTTGCCGTGAACTCCAGATGTGTGACAGCGTTAACAGATCAGACCAGACACTACTGTGCATATTCAATTACTCCAAATTGGTTGCTGATATTTGTTAATCCCAAATGTGCGTACAGCATACATATCAAATAGAGTTGTTCAAATGCTTCAGAAAGTAGCAGAGCTATTTCAGTGCAGTCCAGTATCTCAGTACCTCTCTTAGGTTGATGCAGCTCTTCTGAAAAGCAGTCAGTCATCTGTACATCCCAAAACCACAGGGTTTGAAATGTGCATATGATGTAAGGTAGATACATACTATTTCTGCAGGAGAAATCCCAGACAGCAATGTAGTGGCCTACAAAATTTTCTGCGTGAAGGCCTGATTTATTAGCCATGGTGTCACGCTAATGCTATCTTAAAATAAAGCCCCAGACCTCTGCTAAAGAAAACACGTTTCAGTAGAACAGTATTCGCCTTGTGATATTGATAAGCTCTGCAATCAGAGTTTGAAGTCCTTGAACATTGCTGCCCAAGTCAGTGCTGTCTGAAACCCCTAAATCTGACTCTACAAGCTGAACAAACTGTTTACTGTACCCAATGTCCTCAAAGCCGATTACGCAGCTTGTAGCAGACAAAGATTTAGACACCACAAACATGCAGAGTTGCTGAAGCTGCTCTCTAGCTGTGTGTTTGTGCATGACTTTTAACCTATGCAGAACGTGATGTAGTTATCAGTTACAGTGTGGGCAGCATGTAAATATTAGGCAGCCTGTCAGATGTGGTTCAGGGCTGCAGTCACAAGCAGTGCTTCCTCCTTTTGTGCACGAAAATGGAAAGAAATGGCTGATAACAGTGGGTAACTGATTAGGGAACTACGGGCAAATATTACCACACTTGCAAAACAAGTTCACCTTTGAAGTGATATCAGCTGAAGACAGTAGCCACAAAAGCTTCTGTTCTTGAGACATTTCTGAATGGAGAGTGGATTTATTTTTATAGTAGAAGATGAACTAGCTTTACTTTTGGAGCTTGGTTCCATTGTTTTTCTTCACTTCAAGTTGCAATCTTAAGCTCTTAATACCTGTGAGTTACTGCTGAGTCTTTCTCATGTGAAGGAATCTAATCAGCTTCATTCCCTTGCATGGTGCAGATCTTAAATTCGTTCCTGATTTGCATTTGGACTTAATGTCCAGGAATGCCCTGTTACCTCCACAGGAGTTCAGGTACAGAGGGATGTCGAGTAGCAGGTCTTCTGTTTGCACCAGGGCACAACTGAAGCAGCCGAGTTCCTGATGGAGGTGTCCCTTCTCATGCTGTTCTTTGGATGAACTTTCTTTTTGGTAGGCATGTGGGGCAATACAGCATAAGTTACATAAGGAGAAATAGGAATCCCCTATACTTCCAGGCTCACTGACCAGTCCAACACACACCTGACTTTTGGAAGAGTTTGTGGGATGATGGAAAAGCAGAAAGAAGTCTGGATGCTAACCCAGTAGTTTTATCTACTGCTGTAATTCAGTTCTGAGCACTTATAGTTGTGTTGAAGCTCTGTTTTGTTTAAAGCCAGTTTCCAGCCTGGCAGGAGCTGTCCCTTGACATGAGTTTTTTGCTGAGCCTTCTCAGCGCTTCACCTACTTTCAGATACGGGCTCACTCCTTCTGTCCACTGGCGACACCTCCAGCATCCCCGCCTGGTTCTTGAATTACGCAGCCAGCAGCTCACGCCAGTACGTGGGTAAATATTTACATCTCCTTCCTCCCACTTGGTAGAATACTCTGGTTTTGTACAGTACAAAGTGCTTTGTATAGAGGGGGAAAAAACGTTGTTTAGTTCTCCAGTTTGGTTTTGAGGGGGCGTTATGTTTATTTAACAAAGGCCAAACACGATGCAGCATGCGTTTTGCAGCAAAGCCCTGCTTTCATCCAGTTCCACAGCTGGGCTGACAGATTTATGGAGAGGTGATGGACTGCAAGGTCACACAGGGAGCTGGTGGTAAAGCTCAGCCTCAGGTCCTGCTGACTCCAGCGCTTTGTTTCCTAGTCAGGCTATACAGCTTTGTCTTCGCAAGTGACTGCAGCAAATACAGCAAACTGACTCCTGGCTCCTCCGCCCCTCTAATTTCAGTAAGCAAATGTTGTAGGGGCTGTTCTGCTCATTTAAAATGAGGTTGATCAGTATTGATAGGATGAGACTTGTCCTGACAGTAGGTGAGGAATTCTGGGAAGGATTATGGTGATTCTTTTTGACGCTTCAGAAAAAATTGGATGCTTAAAAATACATATTAAATCCAAATAAATCTGTGTTTTGGCTACTGCCACTTTACGTTTACTGTGGAGCGGTGGTGTGTGTGGATGCCAGTCTGCTTGCTGTTCCATTGTGTGGCCATTTGCCTTCATGCAACAAAGTGAGACAATTGGAGTGCCAGGTCAGTTGGAAAACTCACTGCAGGACTGAGCTTGTGTCCTCCTCTGCTGCAGGCAGCACAGTGAGCAAAGAGGCACTGGAGCCAGCGGTGGCATGAGCCGCGCTCACTCACAAGTTCCTCCTTGGTGTGCATCAGCAACTATGGGAGAAAAGCTGGACAGGGTAAAACTTCTTGACACTTCCTTCACATGACTATCATATCTGCTCTACGGGATGCATACTGCTGGAAGAGCAGGCTGGTGGTCCTGTGGGCTTGCTGGAGAGTGGTTCTGTAGCTTTAAAGAGCGTGCTAGGTTTTTTATGCTTGAAACTTCAGCTTCTTCCAGAGTTCATGTAGGTGGCAGGTTCTGGCTGTGGCTTTGAGCCAAGGACACTGCAGGAGACTATGGTGGCTAAGGCAGAAATGAGCTCATGGAATACTATCCACTAACTTCCAGTTCAGAGATGTAAGTGATCTGCATTTCTGTTGGAGGAGAAAAAAAAGTGGCCCACCAACTGAAAAACATTTAATGTCTGTGTTAGCAAAGCATCCGGTGATGCTGCCCTGGCATGCTGAGGCTGAAGTCACCTGGTGGTGTCACTTAAGTGATCTGTCAGCACCACGTCTGGCTGCCATCTACGCTTCCCTTTGTGTGGCTTCACCTGAGTTCAGACCTGGCTCTCTCTGCTGGAATGGCTGGGGTCTCATGAGCATTACATGGCAAGCTTAGCAATTAAGTTACTTCTTTATTTTCTTTATTAATCTTTATTTTATTTTAATTTTACTTTCTCATCAAGCTGCGTTTTGAACAGGCATGTGTTTAAATTTATTTTTCCCATCAAACTATGCTATTGCTAACTTCAGTTATTAAATTTCTTCTGTCATGCATCGAGTGTAGTGTTCCAGTGGCTTTATTGTCCAAGTTATTTTTTGTTTGGTCCTCTACAAACAGGTGCAAATGGATGTATTAGCTTCACTTCATTTATGATAACTACATTTTGGTCGTCATTTGAATCCTTCTTAGCAGTGACGTCTGTGTGCAGAATTCATGCCATGTCAGGAAAGCAAGGTATGCTCTCACCATCAGTTGCAGAGCAAAAATAAAACCTCTAGCTTTATGCATTTAATAGTAAAATAACAGAGATGTTATCAGTTGTTGGAGATGTATATTGCTAAGCTCAGCTGAAAACTTGATGTGTGTGGTAGGAAATCAAGCTAATACTTGCTCCATCCATTAAAAGGAGCAAGCACAGCAAGAGGCCAGAATAATGAGAAGAATATAAAGGGAACAACGAATTTTACTGTTAGATGTAGTTTTGAAAGCTCATTATTGAACAACGGGTTTGTGAAAAGGCATGAAAGAAAAGCCAGTTCACACTGTTAGAGTACAAATGGAGTTTGAACTTCATTTTAAAAGGTCTTGAATCTCTTACAAGTATTTTAATCTACGTGGTAGAAGCAAAAGTCTGAGTTTTGGTCTCTGAGCTCATGGAAAACTTTAGTTTCTGGGACTAGAAATCTGGTATCTAAAGGGCTGTCTTTCCCTTCTTGCTTTGTGTCTGAAAATAGGTAGGTATATGGATCAAAAAACCCAACAAGCCAGGAACAACAACAAAAAAAGCCAAAAATCCAAACTGTGTTCTTTGTTTTTAAGTTTTATTTGAGAAGCATTGCAGCTTTTCTCATTGTAAACAGAAACAAGACTATAATCATGGGAACATCAACATTTTCCTTAATAGAAAACATTAACAAATGCAGCCCATTACAGATTGTAAGGACATTTTCTGCTCCTAGTAAGTTTCCAGGAGAACTGTTAGCCACCACCATAACTACACTGAGCACCTGAAGGTGCAGTGCCTGTGCTGCGTTTTGACAAGGAATGTGCTTACGTGTGCACACTGAGAGCTTGTTTTGGTCAGAGACTCCCATGGACTTCACTGAGGTTGGGATCTGACCAGGGCGGGTGGAGGGCTGAGCGTCCAGCCGGGATGGGAGTTGTGTGACTGGTGAAGATCGCAGCTCATTGGGTGGTGTCGCTCAGGCAGCCAGAATATGCATTCCTCACAGCCTCTTCCCAGTGCAAATAAGCATTTGGTGGTTGCTGATCTGAATGCGCTTCTTCGCCCTAACGATCCAGCAGCTGTGGGAGTGCTTGTCTGAACTTGTATCAAGTGCATCTTTGGTGATCTTGAACTGGAGATGGCAATGTCTTGCTAACACCTAAAACTCCCTTGTGTTTCGGAAGCCTGTACCATGCCTTTCCACTGTGGGAGGTTGCTCCTTGTGTGTGTGTTAGTGGCTTGAACTGTGAAACGTTCCTTCACTGCGTTTAGTATTGGGTTTGTGAGCCTTGTGCTCCAAGGGGACATCTCTCCACCAGCTGAAAACCTCTTCAGATTGCCTGATTGGCTGGACTTTGTTACCTCAAATTTTAACAGAGTACTTTGGAAGTAAGCCTGTCTTTCTCACCAGATTAGATACATGAACAAGTGCCTTTGTTCTTGGTCCTTTGTGAAAGATCTTCACATTTGGAGGGGAAAAAAATAAAGTACCTTTTACTTTGGTTCACTGCTAAAATTGCAGTTGCTGCCCAGTGCAGGTACCTCCTTGTGTGGTCTGAAGAAAGCTACAGTAAAAGTTTGACTATAAATGTTTTAACTGGAATGATACAAATTCTGACTTTAGCATTTCAGTTGGATATAAAGCTGTCTCTCTTTCCGCTCCCTTCCTTGTCTTTCCAGCACTTTTATCTTTCTGGGAAGTGGTTTGTGCAATGTCAAAATAAGAATATCTGTGTGGCACTGATACCATTTATGACTCCAGCTGATGTAGCACAGTGGTTTGATTACAGTGGTCTGCATGTATCAGTAGAAGGACATCCTTGTAGTTAGGTGCTGAATTTTGCTGAGGCAAACCTGTTTTGGATTGCATTGCAACTGTTCAGAAAACTCCCCTGGGATCCAGGACCCCAGGTGTTGCCAGCATGGTTTCAGTCTTGCACGCACACGGAAAAGGGTCAAGTGATTTCAGTCAGAAATCCAACGTTGTTGGAAAGGGTTTGACCTCAGTTGCTGGCACTATCAAAGGACTGCTAGGCTGCTGGAACCTGCAGCACCAAGGGACCAGTTTTTGAGTTTTATTACGTATGTGTGTTTAAAGTGGATTGAACTGTGCTCCAGAGGGCCTAGAAGAAGATTTTGGCAGTCCTGCTAGCACTTGGCAGTAGAGTGGGCAGGCCGCTAACCCTGGAACAAGTAACCCTAGGAGCCCTATGAGGAAAAGAAAATTCACCCCAAAAGCATGCTGTGTGCTGAGGTCAAGGCCTCTGCTAGGAAAACTTGTCGTATTCATGAATCAGAGCTACCTCAGCAGGATCCAGTGCAGACCTGCCCTCACAGCAGAGCCTCTGATGTCGACAAGTCAGCGCCTTCAGAGACCAGCGCGTGCTCGCGTTCTGTCTGCAGCGGAGTGTGTCCGAGGTGCCTGAGTGGCTTTGTGTGAGCTGCAGCAGATGGAGGGGGTCAAGGAGAGTGTTTTCTCCGCTTTGTTATCTGACGTATGGTTCTTCCATTACATTACACCCTGCATGTGTTTTCTTTGACTTGCCCCCAGCAGAAGGTGCCTTCTGGTAGTCCACTACAGGCCCTCCCCTCAACAGCAGGCTTCCCTCACCGGTGCTGGAGCTACTTGAGCATGTGGTGTGTGTCCCTGCCTGGCAAGGTGACGCGCTCTGTGCTAGACGTGGTCTGGTGGTGCAGTGGGAATGTTTTGTTTCAATGCAGCGTCTGATAAGGGTGTCTATTTTGGTCCTGGGTAAATCAGTTAAATCAAAACCCATAAATAATGGTAATTGAAATCTGGCACTCCAATTTAGATAACAATGTGAACCTGCATAGCTTGTTTTTAAGGATGCCAAGTCTCTTCCTAGCTGTGTGCGCGTGTTCAGGGTTTCACACTGATTCTGTCTGAATTCTAGCACTTGAGTTTGAGCCTTACGTCTCTTTTTAGGTCCACTTCCTTCTCTGAAAACTTAAGCTGCAATGGAATCTAGGTAATGCAAAATCATGAGGAACGTGTTTTAATATAGCACAACTGGAAACTTGTATTTATGCTTGTGTGGTTATTGCAATAGGTATTCCACAGGTATGCTCCTGTGGGATGTTTTTTTTCCTCCCCATAGTGTAGTGTGAATTCCAGAACTGAAACAGTTCCAATATAACAGTAGCTATTTTCTGATAATTCAGGGATCTTCTGAGAATGACTCAAGATGTATGATTTGAAAATTAATCTAAGAAACAAGTATGGTTTTCTTGCACCTATCTTTCTTTTGAACTAAATGAGATAGTGATTCCTCACTGATACTAAACTTTGGTTGATAAAATTGACTTAGAGGTCTTTGCATGCTTTGCCTGCTCATCCACAGCTTGTTTATCCATGTTGAAATCTAACAGAAAAATGCAGAAAGATTATTACAGAGTTTTTTATTTGAAGCTGTGGTAATGCAGAGTGACAAATAAGTAGTGGATCTTACATTAGAATAGGTGGTAAGGATTCTGCTGTGCTGAACTGAAGGTCTAATATATATACGTGTGTATATATATACACACATGCACACCAATTGTTTCTTTTAGCAATTAATCTCTTTCAAAGGTTAAACAGTTGTATATATGTTTGTGTTAGCATGGCAGAAACTTGGTTTTAGTGCTGGTGCTGATGCATGTCCTGACAGTGAAAGAGCATGCAATAGATGCACTAAGGTTTTCTTGTGAGATCACAGCACTTTTTGAAGCTTGCTGTTGATTTAGAGTCAGTCATTAGTTACGAATCAACTGATGGTGAGTCAGCTCAATTCTGCATTGCTGCTTTGTCATCTCACCAGACCTCTGGAAAAGTA
The DNA here is from genome assembly GCA_013399715.1 of Alectura lathami. NCBI lineage: Eukaryota > Metazoa > Chordata > Aves > Galliformes > Megapodiidae > Alectura > Alectura lathami. Next base: position 36,169 of record VXAV01011718.1, read on the forward strand.
AGAAAATAGGTGGAACAACAGACCTGAAGTTCCTGAGCACCATTTGCTTTGTTGTTAGTGGCATGACCCTCTGTTGAATTGGCTTCTGTTATGCCTCAGTATTGTAGCTTCAAGCAGAGTTGGAGGCAATAAAATAACTCTAAATAAAATACTTTGTGGAGAAGTTTGTGTATAGAAGTCCTGATAATGTGATGTGCGTTATTTTTCCATAGGTGGTACCTCTGTGCTCTGTGTGTGGCTGTGCAGGCACGCCCCTCCTATGATGCCTGCTCTCCACACACACCACTGTTAGTGGCATTTCCCGTATGTGGAACGCTGTGGTACATCACTGATGCCAGGGACTTGGATGTTCTGGGATGAGGACAAGTGAGGCTGAGAACCACACAGAGCATGACTCAACTTGGGCTGTGGAAAATTAGTAGAGAGTTTATACGTGAGTGGGTTTTGCCAGCGTATCTTTTGTAAGTCTGTGTCTTGGTTCAGTAACACGCGCAGGTGAGACGAGAGCGGGGAGAAATAGCTTTGGATGTGTTAGGTAAATACGCTGAGGGTAATGTGACATTAGCTGGGGCATTGCGTAGCTAAAGTAAATGGTTCTTTAATGCATTCTTTTTCTTCACATCTGGCTTTGAATAAATCCTCCTGCAGAACAGAGTTAGTTTGCTGTACTGCAGTAGGTAAGGGCAAATACACGCATCAGCCTGTAACTTACGTTGATAAAAACATTCAGAGCAACTCCTTTTTTTCCTTCTGCATTCCTCACATCAGAAGTTGCTTTCTTTATTCTTGCCTTAAAATTAGTAAAATTATATATATGTATCCTCATCTTGCATTCCACCAGAAATCATAAACAAGAGCGTATTGAACTTTGCTGACAGTTTGCAATTTGCAGTGAACTCTAGCTGCTGGAGGAACGGGACAGGGATGCAGCAGCACAGACATCTATGCTCTCTCCAGCACTTGCAGTGCAGGGTGCCAGGGCTCACAGTTGTCTGGAGTTCAACAGGGCTCCCCAGGGTTTACTTGCCATTGGCTCAGCTCTGTCCCAGGTGGACGTGCTGCTTTATGGCCTACTCTCTGAGCCCCTTTAAGGACTATGCAGTGTAAGGGTCAGCAATAAAAGTAAATAGTTTGTATGCTAGCAAGAAGACTGCACCCTTGACAAGATCATGCATGTAATAAGCTGAGCTTGTTCTGGGAGGTAAGAGGGGTGGCATCTTTAGGGGAAGAGAGCTTTGATTTTGATACAGGGAAACGGCAGCCTTTTCTGGCCTGCAGGAGAGCTTTTCCCATCAATCTCTAAAGCTGAGTTTTAAAATGTGACTTTTATCAGAGAACACAGTAAAATAAACCTGTTGAGCTATGTCCTGTGAGGGTAAGTGGAGGGCAACACTATTCACTAATACAAAAGATTGCTTTGCTCACGTCTCACAACTTCTGCTCACATGCAAGCGATCAGAAGGGATGGTCTAATTTTAATCTGTTTCTTCTCTCTTTAAAATATCATTAGTAACATGCCAGGATCATCTCACCATGTTAAACATGTTTCTGGCCCTTACTTGAAATTGCGTAGACTTGGGCTATTAGAGCTGAGAGTGCTTGAGGTTTGTCAAGACAAATTCAAAAACACACAACTGTATCCTTACAAAGTAAAATGCTGGTGTATTTTTCTTTGCAGCAGCTTTTCCTTTCTTTTTAGGACTATCAATGTTCTGTTTATGTATAAAGCTACCAAGTAATCCTCTGAATACAAAGCATGTTCCTTCTCTGTTTCCTTCGTAATTGGGCGCAATTACTGAAGAAATATCATCCTGGCAGCTGAGAATTGCTCTTTGCTTGTTTCTTGTGAACTAGTTGTAAGTGAGCTTGTCAAATGTACATACACACGCTGTCTGACTTGTGATAATTATATATATATTTTTTTAAGTGTAAGCACGGGCTAGCTGTGAGAAACCCAATTGCACATGTGAAGGCGGCCCGCTTACTAAAACGTGTTAAATATGTCCTTTGCTTATTGCAAGGGCAGAAGGTTCATAGTTCAAATGTAAGCCAGCCTGTTTGTAGGCAGACTTTATGGGAGTGATTTAGAGAACTGTCTGTCAAACTTCTACAGCCAGGAGCAACTTCTTTTCCTTATCTGTATGTAGTGCTTGTTCTCACGCACGTCAAAGCAGTATCCATGTCATAAAGTAAAACTCATGACGCTGTCTTGAAATCTGCTGCATCTTTTGACCGCTCCATCTGCCCATACTTGTTGATTCATGCCCTGGAATGACTGAGTTCTGGCAGTGCCACTGACTTATCTCTCTCTCACTCTCTCAAAATTTAAGGTTTCATGTTTAACAGGCACAGGCTCTCCACAAGTGCAATGTAAAGAGATTCTTACCTGTATAGTAACAGGAAATTAACAGTAATACATGCAGTATTCTCTAAGGATGTAAAAAGGGGAAGTTGTAGTGAGCCTGTGAAAGACAGAAAAGCTTTTTTGTGAATCTCTTACGGCTCTTCAAGCCTGGTACATTCTTGCTCCTTATAATGGAACCAAGGCAATAGAATGTATTTTTTTCACTAAAGCAGACACATTAAACTGCAGTAGTGTTTTCATAAATTTTTCCCTTTTTGTGCCAGACAATGTAAAATTTTACTGTAAAAAAAAAAAAAAAGTAGCTTTTTGTCCCAAAAATCTCTCTTTCAAAGAAGGAGCTTACTCCCTCATACCTAGGAGTGTATACTGTATCTGAGTAATAGTCAAATTTATCAGCATACATTTGAGAGAACCTAAGTGATTAGTGCCTGATTAGGTAATCAGTATGCCTAATGCACCTGTTAGTGAAAATTAGAAGATGATAGTGGCGTGCTGCTTGTAAGTAAGCAGAATCTCTCGTTTCCAGTCCAAAGATTTTGGACTTGAGGATAAGTATGCATTCACGTCCAGTGCAGCAGCATCTTAGAAATGAAAGTTGCACCACGTGGGCTTGTGGTTCAGACAAGTACACAAAGAAAGACCTAAAATTTGAGTGTACACATTTCATTTCTGTCCACCCCTCGTTTCTGCACCTTTTCATAAAGTTGCAGCAAGCTTTTTTACTATACATTTATTAGACGTTTCTTCGCCCCCCCCTTCCCTTTCTCTTCCTCATGGTTTCACCATGATTGGACATTGTGAAATATTCAGCTGTGTTTGTTGATCTGAGGCCAGAGCTGTCCTTGGGCAGAGGAGGTCTGGAAGCCTTCAGCTGTGCAGTGTGTGTCCCCCCAACACACAGGCACTTTAAAAAGTAAAGAAACAGCTGGGGACAAAAAAAAAAATAGAGTCAGAAGGGGAAAATCTGCAGAGCTGGTAAATGAGCTGTCAGCAGCAGCACCCTGAGGGGCGGGGGCTGTGCAATCCCCAGTCGACCTCTCGGGGCGTGGGTGGTGGTTTCACACTTGTAAGAAGCCCTCGACCGGCTCGCTGCTGTCAGAAGATGCTCGCAGCTTCGTTTCATGCTTGTCCTGGCCTGCTTGGGCCTCTTCTGCAGCAGGCTTTCTTCCTGCTGCAGCTAACCATGTTTGGGGGCAGAGGACAGGTCCTTGTTGTGCTGACTGAAGGCAGTCAGCCTTCCCTGCTGAGAGCAGCTGCGGCTCCCGTGACAGGGTCTGCACGGGCTGTGCCCCTGGGGGGGATTGTTGCTGAAGTATCTGAGACAGCACCCAGCCTCAGAGCTGGCACTGCTGACCCGAGTGTTGTGGTTCATAGTGTCCCAGTGTCACAGAATCGCTGAACCACAGGGGTTGGAAGGGATCCCTGGAGATCCTCTGATTCCACCCCCTGCTACGGCAGGTTCTCTACAGTAGGTTGCCCGGTGGGGTTTGAATATCTCCAGAGACTCCACCACCTCTCTGGGCAGTCTGTTCCAGTGCTGTCTCATCCTCACAGTACAGAAGTTTTTCCCCATGTTCAGATGGAATTTCCTGTGTTCCAGTTTGTGCCTGCTGCCCATTGTCCTGTGGCTAGGCACCACCGAGAAGAGCCTGGCCCCATCCTCTTGACACCTGCCGTTTGGATATCTACAAGTGTTGAGAAGATCCCCTTTCCAGGAAGACTGTCTCACTGCTGTGCAGAGGTGATGCTGAGCTGCTTCTCTTCATCTCAGCTGTGCCAGTTTCCACTGTGCCACACAAAGATTTCTTCATCGCTGTCTCCTTGTCCCCTTGTGGCACTGATGCTGGCCTTAATGCTGGTCTGTGGGAGGTGAGCAGTGCAGCCAAGTCATTGATGCCCTCTTAGGCCCAGACTGGTTCCGTACAGGGACAACCACATGTACCAGCGTCCTGCTTCATGCACTGTGTGTGGAGGACACTGTGCTGGCATTGTATACACATTGTATACAGCCAGGTGAGATTTAGCTCCGGTATGGGCTGTGCAATATGGCTGAAACACCTTCTGTCCTTAGGCTGTGCTGTTCTTATCAACGCTTACACAGGTTTCATGGGCTGTGCCAATGGCTTTAGCTAATTCTGACTGGATAAACTACCCGCGCCTTCTGTGCTTGGACTTCATAAGCATTGATACACAACCTAAAGGTCATGTCACTTAACACTACTAGTGGGAAAATAATGTTTCTGATAGGTGAGGCATATGCTTGGGTGGAGTAAGCTATGCTGCTGTGTGATGCAGAGCTCATTTGGACAGGTTCAGGGGCAGGCTTGGAGACACACTGAGTTTGCTGCCCGATCTGTAGTCATTTACCTCTGTGTGGAACAGGGCATGCAGCGAAGGAGGGGTCACCACTTACCTGTGTCATCTAAGGACATATTCCAGTTGTCTTCAGCCACAGCTGGAAAAATTCCTGGTTGTCATTTAGTTGAATTAATGAATATAGCAATGGAGGTAGTGGCCTTGCTTGTGTTCTCCTCAGGTAGTGCTTTCCTGAAAGGCTGACATTCTTTTGAGATGAATATTCATGATAAAAGTTAACTTTGAAATAGCATAGCTTTGTGAACAAAGCTACCATAAAAACTGCTCTGTATGCTCAGGGAACATGCCACGTGTTCGTTCACCTACCTGTAGTTCTGCTTTGAACATTCTCCGTTAAGTATTGTGTGTCATTGTGCATGTATTTGCTTTCATAGGTGTATGTGCTTAGGACCTTACTATATTCAGGGCTTGAATTCTTCTCATTTCCACACCCACCTCCCCACATGTAAGTTAATATTATATACTTGTATTTTTTGGAGAAAGGTAATTGAATGGATGGCTACCTTTTTGAAGGCTCCTTCACTGAAGCAGCTTTGGGCTGCGAATAAAATATGCCTTTGGTTCTGTAGCTGTGTCAAAACCTCACACCACTGGTGACCTGCAAGAACAACAGGTAAACACTGGCTCAATGAAGAGCCTCTCTGTTCTAAAAAATGAGTGAGAGGGTCTGATATCAAAGCCAGGCTTTGTGTGGCGTTTGGATCTTTGTCACCCAGTCTCCATTTTCAGGAGTAGCAACAGTAACCACTGGCAGGGACAGGGAAAGGAGTGCCAAGTGCCTGTTGCCTGCAGGAGAGGGGTTTTTGGCTTGTCCTTACATGGCAATTAGTGACACTGTAGAGTAAGTTTAAAAGTTAACTTCAAAAAATTGTGGAAAGAGACTCTGGATTTTGTTGTCTGTTAAAATTAATCACTTCGGATTTACATTTTCAGAACATCTACAGATTCGTACAGAGCATTGTATCAATCCTTCATATTTTGATTTTTTTTCCTCGTAACACAAAAACAACAACAAAAAGTAAAACTTTTTTGCTTGCTTTAAAAAAAAAAAATAAATAACACTAGAGTCCTGTCTGCATTTCACCTGAGTGGGATCAAATGATCTTCGAAATTAGTTCCTCAACTGGTTTTCAGAGCTCTACAAATTTACTGTCGTGTTAACTTTTTGCCTGTTCTGCTTCTCTGGAAACCTGTCAATGCAGAAAGATCTGAAAGACCTTTTCAATTAAGAAAGGAGGGTAGTACTGAAGCAGACACATTGCTGTTGTGAACAAAAAGTCATTTGATTTTAAAGAGGTTTGAATATAATTAAATACTATTGCTATGAGATATGCAGTATTTATAGTAGTAGAAGCCAAGCCAAATTTTGGAGAAACTTAAATAAAATGGAAACATTTGCAGGAGATTTTTAGTTAATATTCTCAGGAGATCTGTAAATTAAAATTGTGTATATATGAAGTATTTCTGTGCATGTGCAGGTTGTGAAGTCTTTAATTCACAAAAATTCACATAGAATACATAATGCAGCAGGCATTTTTGCCTTCAACACTGGATTCAGGAAAAATACCCGTCAGTATTCTATTGCTTTCTATTATCTTATGTGAGATGCCCTAAAAAAACAGTCAAATAATGTTTATCTTTGTGTTTTATTAGAAGCTGTACTTCGTATTTTGCCGGCACTTGTACGTTACCTCCTTCCATGTTTCTTAGTGTTACATGTTAGGTGTTGGCTGCACTGAAGAGCAGTCAGCTAACTGAAAGCTTGACTCACGTCGTGCAACTGCCTTGCTGTGAGCACCTGAGCCCATGTGGTGTTCTCCCCTTTCTGCAAGAAGGGAAGAAGGGCGAGAGGGATGCCTCCAGCATCAGGTGCTGCGAGAACACTTTAGTTTTTATAGCTGATGCTATGGCAGGATCTCCTTTATTAGTTCTGTCCCAAGCACACTGGCTCTGCTTCTTTGCTGCCTGGGACAGCAAAGCCAAGTGAGCATTTGTGAGCAGACAAGTTGGTTGGTAGTGGCTGCGATAGCCTTGTTCCCAGAGGAACTGTTGGTGCAGACCCCACCCGGCATCCTCCTTCACCATTCTGCCTTCACCAGCTTTAGTGAGACTGTTGAAGGACACGGTGAGCAGAAGGGAAGGTCCCTGCAGCGTTTGGACACCGACTACGCCCTCAGATCAGTTCATATGAGTGTGGTGCAGAGAGGAACCGAGGAATGAGGCTGAAAGGTTACTGCAGACATTGCTCTGATTTTGCTCTGCATCCCAGAGGGCCTTGTCAGGGTGTAACCTTCCTGAGAGTGCCTTCATCCAGGACAAGGCTTGCTCTGCGTGAATGGCCCCCTTGGAGCTTGATCTCCCATGTAAATATTGCCTCTGATTTTATTACTGCAGCACTACACAAAGACTGTTCATGTTCCATAGTCACAGGCAGTCCAATCAGCTGTCTGTGTGTTTTTTTTTTTTTTAGGAGAAAAAAGACCTATTGAGATGAATTGTTCTGTGCCTCAAAAAAGCTGGTGTAATTTGCAGGCTGCTTATTGAACAGAGTTGTTTCAGTTCTTGATAGCAGGGTATTTTATTCAAATTCTGTCTTGTTCATTCAGTTGCAAATCATTGTTTATCTCGTATGAATCATTGAATAAATATGAATTTAAAATTAGGAGTTTCACTTGAGCTCTAACTGATGTTGACAGTCAAGCTAATGTGTTCAGTGCCTTGCATTGTCTGGAAATGCACTTTCTGTTGTATGACAAACGATGGATAAAGGGGTAGGGGTGTTTTTTGTTACTGAGTTTTTGGTGTCTGGGTATTTTTGGTTTCGCTAATTTTGTTTCTTTTTTTTTTTTTTTTGGCTTTTTTTGGAATGGTTTGGTTTTCTCCTCAGAGAAGGAAACATCAGTTTTTATCCCCTTGTCCTTGGAGCTAGTCGAGGTGGTTCATGCTGGAAGCAAGGGCAGTATCGCTGCTATGTCTGTTTTCTGGGTGCCTCTTCCAGTGGGATGCTCTTGTAGTGCTGACTCAGGGCACTTTGGTGGCATATCCCCTAGAGCCATGGCAGAGGTTGGTCTGTACCTTTCGTCATTCCTCTAGTATGTGCTTGCATCCACTTTCTGTTCCATCTCAGGGCTCTGCAGAGTCCTCCTCTGTGACTTGCAACGCGGTCAGAGCTGGGTTCCCCTTCAGACCCTGCAGTTCACCGGCTGTCCAGCAGGGAGCCGAAGGCTCATCTCCAAGTCTGCCCTACTTTGGGGGTTGTGCGTTCTGGGAAAGGCTGGCCAGCTGCAGTCCTTCGGCTTCTCAGTTCCCAGACAGAAAGGAGTACTTTTCCATGGTGAAGCAAGGACTGGTTACGTGCCAGAAATTCTTCAGGTTTTCTGCAGCGCCACAGTCACGGTACTGGTGGGTGGACTTCTTAAAAATGGAGTTTTGTGGTGTCTTCAGGTGCAGAGAACTGCAGGTTATACAGGGTCACTTGCAAGGAGAGTTAAATTAAAGATGCACTTTTTTTTCTTGCAAGAATTAGCATGGACTGCCTAGAGGCTTACTGTAGTATAATCTGGGTAAAATTGATGTGTTTAATTTGAATTAAATTTCTTTATTGTCTGTATAGACAAGCTCAATTGAAGGGTCATGAGCACTGAACCTGTAATTGAAAGCTTGTTTGTACTTGATGGTAGAGCTCGTCTGCAAACGGAAGCAGTTGTGTATGGAATAAACTGTCTTGAAATAACACTTGCAGAATAGGCATTAGGTGGGAAGCCTTGATCAGACAAGGTTATTGACGTTGGTCAGCACACAGGAAGAACAAAGAAGTGTGATTTAGCGGGTTTGCTGAGCTCAGCCACGGTGACAGCAGGGCTCACTGGCCTGGCAGTGTGCTTAGCTGAGGGAAGTTGATGCAAGCCAGTGCTGGTGCTGTACTGCTGGGGGTTTGTGAGAGAGGTGGGGGGAGGCAATGGGGCAAGCTGCCCACATATGAACCTGGAGAGCTGCCGGTGGCCCAGGGAAGTCTAAGAAGTTTTAGGAAAGGGAGATAGAGAGGAATGGTTTGGGACAAGTTCAGTTGATTGGAGGTGGGGGGGAACTAAGCCTAAAAATTGGATGGAACTAAAGTGAGCAGAGAATGAAAGCAAAACAGGATTATGCAGAACTGTGTGTTACCCATCTGATGTGATAGACCCAATAACGTGCAGAGTAGACATCCAACACTTTGCCTTAGAAGTCACAATTAGCATCGCAGTGGGAAGGGAAGTGGGGAGTGGGATGATTCCTGGAGTAGGTGAGGAGGAATTTTGTGAAACGGGTGAGAAAATAAGCTGGTTCGCGGAGATGTGCATATGGGATATTTGGCTGAAGGGAAGGCCAATGTTAGTGTTACAGTAGTAACAATATCAGTTTTGTTGGTAATATTAACAATAAATGCCCTACATAAAGTTTTAAAATTGTTCTTCATTGTTTAATAGATAAGAAACTTAATTGTGGCTTATGTTGTTTTGAAAAAGATTAAGTTATATTGCATCAAAGCAAGCCTTGGGCACTGGTACATCTTGTTGCCTGGAAGATTGTTTGGGGACAGTGGGATGAGTGTCTAAGGTCAGCTGTTACAGAGAAACAGTAAATTATCAGACAGAAGCATTGCTTGGATCACACTGTTGTCATACTGACCGTAGAATTTTAAAAGTTGGTTGTTAATCTGCTTTACATTTGGCCTTAAAATGCTTTTGATTTATAAGAGAGCCTCCTTGTCCTGTATGTAAAGAATCTGTTTAGACAGTAGGCCTCTCCAGGAAAAAAAGTAAACTACTGATTTTTATTTTTGTTTTTAATCTCTAGGTCCTTGGGCTTTTAATGATTTATTTTTCTCCCTGGCATGCTGCATTCCGCAGTTTGTAATGTGAGCTCAAGGCCTCTTCTTGTTACTACTTGGAGTCATGTATAAAGAGGTCTTGCAAAATTTATTGCATTCTTCTAACTTCTAAACACGAGGGAAACACAAATGATGGTCCTCGATGCAAACCAACAGCAGGGAATGAAAAGAAGCTGGTATCTGTAAGGGGCTGTTTCTGTGTGTGTTGCTGCCTTGTGCTCACCTCTTCTCTGCTGTGGGGTCAGTGACTGAGCAAAAAGATGCAGCAGAAAGCTGGGGGCACTGATGTCCTCAACATATGAGCCTGCTCCAGTGGGTGGCAAGCCTGCCCACGGGAAAGGTGTTGGAGCTGGGTGGTCTTTAAGGTCCCTCCCAGCCCACGCCGTTCTGTGGTTCTGCGATCAATCCTCTGGAGCTGGTCAAGCTGTATGGATTTTCACCGGCATCACTACAGCAGCTGGGATTAGCCCTGTGAAAAGCACTTGTAGCCAAGCCCCTGGGGTGCAAGAGGAGGTCTGTTGGTTTCAGTTTTAGGGTCACAATGAACTTTGCTTCCTGGTGTCTGCAGGCTGGCCAAACTCTGTAGCAGTTGGCTTGCTAGTGTGATAGGCAGCACTGGAAGAAGTTCTGTTGTTTGGCCATATATTTCAGTTTGTAAGCCTGTCTCTCAGATGATACCTGTACAATATCTCTTTGCATTCATCTTCCTTGTCTTACTGAATTTTGTGTTTAGCTGCCATGCTTTTAGTTATCTCTCTGGTTACATGGATTTGAGCAACTTCACTTAAACTGAGTATGTGACAAAACTTTGATAATTCTGTTTTCCCACACATGAGTATCTGTCTTACCACCTGTAACACCCTGCAGTGTATAAAGTACATCAGGGATTCACAAAAAGTTTTCTTACCTAGGAGAGGGCAGCATTTAAAAGTGCTGATTCTATGTAAACTTTACAGTATATGGTCTTGCATAGTCTTCAGAAAGCAGATCCTGTAAACGACTGAGCTTGGGTCAGGGCTTCCAATGTGTCGACAGGCTTATTTCTGCCCTTAAATAAAAATCTCACTGAAATCTCTTTAAAATGATGAGGATTCTGTCATATCTGAAGCATTTATTTGTTGATTAGGAAACTTTTAGTGTACTTTTGGCCTTCTTCCCATCCAAGATTGTCGTCGGCATCAAACTAGACACCCAGGTGCCTTGGGAATTACACCCTGAGACTTGATTGTGCGTTGGCTCTGTGTGGGCTGTGAAGCCTGAGTGTGACTTGTAGCTTTTGTGAGAAATGGGGACCGTGTGTTTTTTTGATGCGCTCTACCTAAGCGCTTAATTCAGCATTATCCTAAGTTCACTTGACTCAGCTGTTGTGAAATCCCTTGATACTGCTTAATGATCTTACTCAAACACAGATATTTGTCACTTGGCATCATGTCATGAAATGATACAGCGAGAGGGAAAGCATGTGTGCTCCTGTCATTGAGTGCCTGCTCTGACGTTCTTTCCTGGTGTTAATAAATTGCATTACAAATTAAATCTTTTGTTCAAATCTAATTTTCATTAGATTTTGAGTTTAGGGCAGATTTGTAAGTGCAGAAGTTTAATTAGACATTGGTTTCTGGTATCCCCCTTCAAGGGAATACTGGAAGGAGTTTGTGGTTTTTTTTTTTTCTTTTTTTTTTTCCTCACACCAGGTTACTTGCACAGGATAAAAATGTCATTCTGAACATAAATAAGTGAGAAACATTAAGGTCTTTATGCTGGTTTTCTTGCTCTTTTAAAATCAATGTTGAAATTAATTGCAATTCTGTGCCTCAAACTCCTCATCTGTTGGTGGGTTTGTTTCTTTACTTGCTTTACTTATTCTCCAGTAAGCTCATGGGTAGATTTAAGAGTATATTCAAGTAAAATAACTGAATATAAAGATACAAACTCACATAATAAATGCTTGCACATTATGGATTACTGTATGGCACCGCTGATAGTGCAGTATTTATGAATATGCAATATGACATATTTGTGTAATAAAGCCATCAGTTTCATCATATGTAATTGTCTTAACATGTGATTACAGAGTTGTTGGCTTTCTAGATGGAGTCCCGTATGAAATGGTTTATTCCCGGGCATTCCACCCTTTCACATACCTCAGCTGCCAAAACCGTCTTCCCCCAGTGCTCACCTACAGTCTCACCTTTAATTCCGGTGCGTGCTGTTGGAAGTTCTCCAGTTCCCTGCAGTGCATTACAGAGTGTCTTACTCATGCCTTCAGCAAAGAGCAGGCGCCTGGGGATCAGGATGGCGATGTGCACGCAATGCAGACCTGCTCACATCCTGCAAGTGCTTGTGTGCTGCCAAGGCTTCCCTCTAACTTCTTCCTTGGCCCTGCGTGCAGGGCTGATGTTCTTATTGTAAGATGATGTTTTTTCTGCTTGTCCTCCTTTCTCATCTGGGCAATACTTTTGGAAGTGTGAGTGTTCTCACTCCCAGTATCTAGGGCTCGACGTTGTGTCTTGGATCTGATGAGCGCTGCAGGGAGCGTGGCTGTGGAGCAGGTGGACCTTGACATGGCTCTGGGTATGTCCCTGTCACAGCAGCGCTGATGGATTTCACTGTGTTTTGGAGAAAATAGAGTTGAGCTTATAACTGCTGGTTTCTAAATAGGCACAAATCAGAACATGGGACTATAGCTTTCAAAACCATACCAGTGTGTTTTGTTTCCATGCTTTCTGCATGTGACCCTATTTTTAATGTTCATTCAAATATTCCTGTACTCACTTAACTGTCTATTCAATCTTTTTTTTTCTTTTTTTCTTTATCTAACTCAGCCCCATGATTGCTTTCTTTCAGTCACATTTACTTTTCTCTTTAAGACTGTTACTAAACTACGTTCCTCTAGCTTTCGGATGTGATTCTTCTTTCGGCAAACTTAATATTTAGGCGTTTGATAGTTCCTGTCTACATTATTTTAGAATCCCAGAGTGCCTGTTAGAGCCCTATTCTATGTCACCCAGGGACCCTGGCAACATTCCTTCCCTGGCCTTTCAGATAGCTGCCTGAAAGCATTCGAGTCCATTTTTGGTATGTTCATCGCAGCAGCCATAAGGCATGGTAAGCACTGTCGAGTAGCTTTCAAGTGCAGTTCTCCTTTCCTAGTGAGGCACTCTTCACTGGTGTTTAGCTGGATTTGTCTTGTAGTTCTTGAGTTTGTTCCTTTCATTGCTGCTCTTTGCATTGCTCCTTCCTATCTCAACCTCTAATTTTCACTTCTGTGGTTACTTTGAGAGTTCCTATTTACATGCTGTCTTAGGGTGTAATTTATAGTTTTCCATGTATTCAGCACGTTTGTTATCTTTGACCATTTATAACTTGAGAGGAAAGCAATTTTTGCTGAATTCTCATTTAAGTTTGTCTTAAATCTCATTCCAAGTTTCCTGCGTGCTTTTCTTGACCTTCCATAAATGCTGGCAGGATCCTTGAGGATGGACACTCCTGTACTCTGCCAACGTGCGCTTTGAGAAGTTCAGACACCTTCTTGGTCATTTTCCTTTTCTGCATGCTGACCCCCATAGAATGGTTCTTGAGTCCTATTTCCTGTGGATTTCATCTGCTGTAGTATTTCATAATATGACCTTCTAATTAGTAATGATAAAGTTCACGGCAGCTTTTTCACATACATATCCTAATAACGGTGTGAGTCAAGATGGGGAAAAAAAAAAAAAAAACAAAGCAGGCTTTTCAGGGCTCGAGCAGCTGGGCTACCACAAGCCCATTGGAAGGAAACGAGGTCTATGCATGTGATTTTGCCGCTCTGTTGAATGGCTTTGATGTTAGATGGCTTTGATGCAGTTTTACATTGGAGTTAGGAAATCTGAAGGATACATGGTTCTGCTAAAAATAAAATGCAAAGGAGAAGCATCTCCCCAGTGATGGGGAAGAGAGGCTTGTTCTTTCTGGTCTACGTGACGACCACTGAGATCAGTCAGTGTGTTTCCCAGCTGATTGATAAGGAGGCATGTCTCTGAGTGAGCTCACAGAGGCGGTTCCTCATCCAAACAAGAAGGCAATGTGCAGAAGAGCTGCAAGTATGAGCAAGAGAAAATTATGGTTTTGAATGCAAAGGATAAATCTGGAAAGACCATCTTCGGTTATCCTGCCACTCATGGGTCAATTGTCTTGTTGTTATTCTTGGTGCATTTCTATTAATTCCTTATGTTACTAAATTTGCTTAGGGCTGTATGGAGTGCTCTGCGTACCCTGTTAACTTACGCATCACATATCAAAGAACAGAAATCACAAGTATGATAATTCTTCTCTTAGAAATAATGGTTTGTTTTTCCATGTTCACGTGACCTGCACTCACGGAATGTACGGTTTCCTAGTTCTTAGTGAGTTTGTCTTTCTGTTTGAGTTCTATGCTGATATATGGCCTTTTAGGTTGCTTACTTTTCTCAGATTTGCTCTGCTTAAATCCCTTTTATTTCCAGATATTCCAGATTAAGATATTCTTCGTTCCACATTATAACCTTCCTCCAGTATACTTTCTTTTGGGATGAATGACAGCTCTAGCTGTTCAATGACCTTTGCCAACATTTAATACGTTCAGGCTGGGATACGATATTAATGAACAGATTTCGTCAGGCAATTCTCAGTCAGCTGGTGGGTTATCCTGTACAAAGCTTCACTGTGAAGTCTGTTCTGCATTCCGCCTGTTGCTGCTTCAGTTTCTTTTTCTCATTTCTCTCAGCAAGATGGGCAAATCACGCAGCAGTGACCATCAGGAATCTATTTTTTCAGACTGCAGCTATGGCGTTAGCAGGGACCAGTGTTGCCAGAGGAGCACTGGCCACAAGGTGCAGACATATGTCTGTAAGAATGAGTTGCCAAGATCTAAATTAGAAGGAGATAGGAAGCTGTATTCCATAGCAATTGGTTTATGGTCTTTAGTGATGTATGTGTGAAGTTTGTTTAACTAGTCTGAGAATACGTACATCTTCCGGGTGTACTTGTGATAGTGTTACAAAAGGTACGTGAAAGTGTTTTATGACAAAGTATTTAAACTATGGCTTTTTAGGGCTTCTAATGTCTGTTAAGAGCAGGCTTCAGAAATTTATCTTAAAAGTTTGTTAATTAGAAATTGGTCCAGCCATTCATTTTGAAATGTGTGCTGCATGAAGAACTTTGAGCGGTAATTACATTAGGAAGATTGACCTGACCCAGTAGTGGTCCTGGTCTGGATGAAAATATTTAGGTGGGTTTCAGATGGAACATACAGACACTGTTAGCCTGTTTGATTCATAATTTTTAATTTCTGTTTTGCAGTGTAAAACATTTTCCGCTGGAGTAAGCTCAGTATAAATGAGATTTACTGTAAGGGATGGGGGATATTTTTTTTGGTTGGTTGGTCTTGGATTTTTGGGGGATGATTATTTGCTTGGTGTATTTTTTCTGCTAATAAGATCTTACAGTAGTCCATTGTAAAACTAGATTTCATATGCCCAGAAAAGACCTTAGTCCTCAGTGTATTGTCAGTATGCAATAGTTTCATATGACCTCTGTGCATGTATTTGGGACTTTAATTATCATGAAAGAAGCCTTAGAGGAAGGTATGAATGGCAGGCTATTATATTTTGGAAGCCTGCACAGTGGTGAACCGGGTAGGAAATATGCTCAGTCCCCAAGGCCAGCCACTTCGGAGCTGGCGCAGCCAAAACTGCAGCG
>VXAV01011720.1:33235-47369 GCA_013399715.1 Alectura lathami
TTTTTTTTTATGTTTCCATTACTTGAAAATTCAATTTTGGTCAAAATTATTTTCTCTTACAAAAGTCTCACTGTTAAAGCTTCTCAATAAAAGCTTCTTTTTTTTTTTTTTTATTTTCTTTCTTTTCCTCTCTCTGAGCATATGCAAAACTGTCCCCTATTTCTTTAGTGTTTGAATTTTAGTTATTATGGCATGCTGAAATGTCTAAGTAAGTATCCAATAAAAACAGGTTGCAGTTTCAAGACTGTAACAGAGCAATTGTGTGTGTGTCAGTGTATATGTGTGTGTAATCCAACTTTGCTGAACCAATCAGACATGTAATTAGCAGAGAATGTTTCCACAGATAGAGGTGTTCAAAATTCTCATGTTCATTGGCAGTTTCTCTGCTGTCAGTGCTCAATAACTGTTGCTACAGGTGGATATTAGTGGTTACTTTATGAGCATGTATAAAGATTCTTGTCACTAATCTTTTCCTTCCTGTATGTAATTCAGTACACTTGCTCAAGTTTTTATCATTTCCTAACAGAAAACCATTGTATATACAGAATACCTTTTCTGTATACTTGGGAGTTGCTAAATGAGAAACATTTTGGTTAGAGAAGTATCTTCCAGTGCCAGATACAAGCAACAGAAGATGCTGGTTAGATTTGTAAGCTGATTTAGATGTCTTTAATCATTCTCTGATTTTGGTGTGCCATGACATTATGTGAATAAGGTATTCAATAAACTTCCTCTGGTATATTTTACTCAGTTTTCCTGTTTTGCTATAAACAGTGCATCTGTGACCATGTAAGGCTTTTCAGATTTGCAATTTGATGGATCACATCAAAAGATATTCATGCACTTTACTATTTGCAGTCACAGCTGAGTGGACAATTTTATTTCTTGATGTTAGTTCACTCATTTCATGCTTGAAGTATTCTGCGCTTTTATGTTTGAGAAGATAATGCTATCCTAGGAGGAAGCAACACAGATTGACTTGTTTCAGACTCACTATTTAAGACTTTGCTTTTGAGTATATTTAAAATTCTTAGTTTTTACCTAATGAAGTGCAAGGGAAGTCTATCTGGATATAAATCAGGTATAAATGCTGTTACAACGTTCAGTTTTTCTTTCCAGCCGGATGAATGAGCTACATAGTCACTTTTACCAGCTGCTTTTCCTAAGCTCATTTTGTGATACAAATGAAGAATTTTGTCTCATATTTACTGTCTAAAGTCATTGACTTAAGGGCAAATATCAAGCAAACTAGACCTTCAGTATGTGGAAAAAGCAAGTAGCAAATGTAATTATAACAATAAATTTGCTTTTCTTACATTTGTAATTACTTGTAAGCAAGTGTCATCGAAGAAGGAATGCAATGGCTAGTCCCAAATTCACAAGAAAAAGTGATTTTATTTTTTTTTTTTTAATACTTAATACTGGTAGGTTGCACAGAAATTAATCACTTCAATGACAGTGCTATCCAATGGTGCATTCTGAAACTAGTAGTACAGAAAAGACAGTGTCTGAAAATTGATGCCTACAACACAGCACTGATATAAAATAGACACTGATAAAAATTGATTTTCTTAGTCAACTTTTAAGATTTTGACAGAAATAGTCTAAAGAACTTATGCTTATATGTTGAATGTTGAAAATGATGGCCTTACTACTTTCATGGCTACCAACTTGTTACGCGAAAAAGGTGAAACCAGCTCAGACCAAGGCAAATCCAGATCAGCCCTGAGAACCTGCTCTGTCAGGTCAGTACAAGGCCTCTAATTACTAGTAATTACATTACTAATACTGTCAAAAATTTTATTTACAGGGCTTCAGTCTTATCACTGTCAGGCTTTTAGAAGTTCTTCCTGAAATTCCTTTTGGACCAGGAGCTGGCTGTGGGGGTAGAAATGGGCAGGTGCTAGAAGAGAGATCTCCTGTGTTTTGATTTACATCTAAGCTGCCCATACATGTTTTGTTGCTGTTGTTTTTACTTTTGGTTTTGTTTGTTTGTTTAGTTGTTTAGTTGCTTTGGTTTGTTTGTTTGTTGTACTTCTGTTGTATTTTTGTTCACAGAAACATAGCAATGTTGTTTGGAATAAATCTCAGGCATTCAACTAGTCTGTGGTCTACATGAAAAGGGAATTATGCCAACATGAAATTTGCTCTCTGTCATTTAGTCTAGTCTTAAAAAAAAAATCACAGGATTAAAACTTTACAGTATCCTGCATCAGCCTGCTGAACTAACATCCTGGTAAAATACATCTTTTCCTAAGATTTAGCCCGACCCTTCCAACTGCAATTTTCCTCTCTAGGCAACTTATGCCAGTGCTCCATCAGTCGCACAGTAAAGAAGTGTTTCCTGATGTTTAGATGGAACCTCCTCTGTTAATGTTCATGCCCATTGCCACTTATCCTGGCACCGGGAATAACTGAAAAGAACCTGTCTTCGTGCTCTTTGCATCCTCCCTTCAGATACTGAGGTATTATAAACATTGATAAGATCTCTCCCAAGCCTCCTTTTGTCCAGGCTTAACAGTCCCAGCTCTCTTAGCATCTCCTCATATTACAGGTGATCCACTCCTTTGAACATCTTGTTGACCCTCCACTGGACTGGTTCCAGTATGTCCAGGGACAGAACTGGACACAGTATTCCAGGTACTCTGGATATGTGCCAGGCCCTTCCTGCAGATCGCACCAGCTGTGGCAGGCACCTCCCGTGCCCCCACCTGCCCTCCCCTAGCTCCCTTGTCAGGCTTGAGGGGAAGCGCAGGGGGCCAGGTGTCCCCAGCCTGATGCCCAGCCTCGGCTGGTGCCTAGCAGGTGACTTAGAACTGGCGCATACCAGGGGAATCTGACTGTTCAAAGCATTGCAAAGGCTGCAGCGGATGTTGACGTGATGTGATTTCTGTGATGAGTGGCCTTACCAACAGTAAGTAGAGCATTTTCACATAGCTTTAGTATGCTAACTTTTTACCCACTATCTTTATCTCCATCAGAAAAAAGCAAGGCCAGCTCTCTTAATCTTTATTTGTAAGTCATATTGAAGGTCCGTAATAATTTGGATATGACCTTCAGCTTTTATTGTTCCTTTTTTGGACATGTCAAATTGTTCATCTTTGTACATTATGGTGACAGTTTCAGAGCAGCTCTTGAATTCTAACACTTTGAATTAGGCCTAAGAGCTAGTTGTTTCTTCTCTTAGGGGCTCTCTAATATCTCTCACTTGAAATTATGGTAGCTAGAATTTTAGTCTTCGCATTTTTCTCCAATATGATACATGTGCTGTCTGACAAATTGCCTGCAGAGTCTATCAGTTTAGAGGTTTAAGCAAAGCAACAACTAACACAACATCAGCAAAATTGAATTCAAAGCTCCATATGAAATCCCTAAATAATTATAAAGCCTTCAAATAGATGTCGCTGTATATGTATTCATATTCCTGAATTCCCAAAAGGAATTTTGCACTGAAGCTCTGAATACTGGCACTTAATTTCACATTTCAGTGTGGAGAATGGACTGTAACCTCGAATTGGTTGTACAGATCAGTAAGAATAAAATTATACGAGCTATAAGAGATTTTGCAGTTTAAATATTAAACCAGCTTTCTTCACAATCATCAATTTTCTGCACTTCAGAAGCCTTTCATATTTATTTCCTTCTGATATTCTACATGCACTGCACATCAATTTTGACCAGATTTAATAAATTTTACAGTTTGAAAAAAAAAATGTAATTAACTTAAACCTTCTTAAGCTTTCGAGGCTGGAAAATTTAAACTGGATATTTAAAAGAAATGTAAATTGAAAGGTGATCCAGTTGAAGTGAAATGTTAAAAAAAAAAAAAAAAAAAGCCCACATCATATTAATTGCTTTATGAGTGAACAAAAATATTTTCAGATTTTTATGCTTTGTTGAAATATGAGTGGAAAAAGAAACTAAAAATTTATAACTCCTGTTAAGATATTTTTTTATTATCTTACTTCTATTGTTGTCAAAATAAATTACTTCTCAAGATCTTTCACTTCTCAGCATAGGTTTTTTTCCCTCTTCGCTCTCTACACAAAGACTAAAATAGAGTAACATACTTTAATGAAATCTATCTTAAATGACTGCCTTAGGCAAAATGCAGTTTAAGTACAAAGAAAAAAATGAAACCTTAATATATGTCACTAATCAAAAATGTACAAATGGATTTTGATTTTTGACAAGAGCTGGTAAAAACAGCCTGTTGCCTCAGGAAGATAGCATTCTAACCTAAATTGTTATAGATAATTTTAGTGTCATCACAGTGTGACTATTTTATATCATGTGCATCTTTCTTCTGAACTCTACAGGCTCAGTTCAGAATAGGGTTATGCTGTCACATTCTATTGCCTGCCCCATCCTAACCCCCCATCAGATTACTGAAGAGAAAAAAAACAGGGGAAAACATTATACTCAGTTTGTTAAAAAGAAGGTCTAGGGAATTAAAAAAAAAAAAAAAAAAAAAAAAAAAAAAAAAAAANGCTGCTCATTCTTTCTAATCTAATAGTAAAGATAAGAACATACTAACTTTGCTTTTGTAATACAGCATTGCCAAAATTACATACTATGTGAATTGATTTTTAGCTGCTGACCAGGTGAATATCAATTCCCCAGTATCCACTGGGCATTCTTATGAGGACAGTTAGTTAGTGGGAAAACTCTGTATTATTTACTAAATATTTTGAGTTCCATGAAGTTCATACTCTTATGTAAAGCTGAGATAGAGCTGTATTAATATTCCATAATTTATGTATGTTACCAGTGAGATATAGTAAAATTGTTGATTTTTTCCTCTTATGATAGCGTACATTATGCTTTATTACATTATCAAAATGAAAAGTTAATCAGTTTTTTTTTTTTGTTAAATGAAAGATAAATGAACCAGTAACTTAGAATCTTTTCCATAGTTTCTTGAATTCCAAACTCATTTACACTGTTATGATTGAAAGGTTTTTTTAGTAGTACCACATTAATTATTTTTCACATGTCAAAACAAGTGTATCAGAGTTTATACAAGAAATTCAAACTTTTTTTTTCTATGAAAAGATAATCCCATTGCTCCAATGTCAAATGCTTATCTGCACATGTAATCAGTTACCCAATTCACTTTTATAAATAGGTAGAGTTAGTTTTGCTCTTAGAGGACCAGATGACAGCCCAGTCTGTTTACTTCTCTTTTGTCTTCATATTTAGAGCAGGAGCAGAGATGTTAGAGTGCGCAGATCTTTTACTTCACTTACTCCATTTACTGTGAAGTGTGAGTGACACACCTGGAAGGTATGAGTGGCATACCCGCAGGCAGACTGGAATTGTGCTGCAAAATGCTCCTTCCCAGAAGGAAATTGCTAATGGAAAGGTGTCTTTTTGTAAAATTTTGAAATATGGACCACATTCTTAGATGTGCTAGTGTAACAAAACTGCATCATCAGCTATTCCGAAAACACGGCAAATTTACAGTTGAAGTCAGATTCAAAACAAAGCTATACTTTTAAGAGTTTTAACAAATATTTTGTGGAGTTACATTTTACCGTCATAGTATTTGTGGGATTGTTCACATTTTCATACTCTGATTTCTATTTCCAACATAAGCGATTTAATAAACAACATAAATATTGAAAAGAATAGGGGAAAAAAAATTCAGAAATAAAATCATATACATCATTTATGGATTTTCTTATATTTTTAAGTATAAGATCGCATTCTTTTTAAGCAAATGTATATATTTATACCTCTCTTAATTTAAGTAACTCTGGATTTCAAAAGAGTAAGATTTAACAGAAGTCCTATCTATTATTTGAATTAATACCAATTTACACTAAACCCCAAAAGTAAATACTGACAAGCTACTCTCTATTTCAAATGATAGTAGTACCCTGATTCTCCAACAGGAGAATATTGAATAAATTTCTGAATGACTGAATGGTATGTAACAGCCTATATCTGAAACTTTCACATTGCCAGAATTATTTCAGGACCCTTTGGTATATCTGCTATCTCAACATCTCTTATTCAGAAAATATAGCTTACTGAAGCTTGAATTATTTCAATGGTTAATCTGTATTATCTATGAAAATACCTGAAGGCACTACAGTGATGAAGAATGTAAGGGCTGGTTTCATTCAAGCAGTTAAATGCATAGCTTATTATGTGTCTTTTATTCTAAACTTATTGGAAAGCATGAGACTAAACAACTTTCAATAAACCTGTAATGAATATCTTCCTGAAAGTCTTACAGAAAACACGATTGAAATGTATTAAGCTCTTAAGAAGATTATGTATGAAATATATGATTTATATGTCAAAACACAGCAGGTCCTGGACAAATACGAGATACATTGTATATCCACAGGTTTGTTTAATTTCAAATCTGTGGAAATGAATTTGGTGTTAGGATAGAGTTATATTTTGAAGTGAGCTAATGACTATATGCTTTAATCCCTTTTCTAAATGCAGTATCACAGAAACACAAGATGGTCGTAGTGTGCATGGTCCTGGAGATCATCTACTTGAACATCCCCACTCAAAGAAGCGTTAACTAGAGCACACTGCTGTGGACTAAGTCTACCTAGGTTTTGAACATCTCCACAACAACTTTAGGAAATCTGTTCCAGTGTTTGACCAACTGCATAGTGAAAAAGATTTTTCTTCTGATGAATATCTTCTTTTTGAGATTGTGCTCATTGCCTCTTTCCTGACACTGGACAACACTGAGACAAGTCTGGCTCCATCTTCCTTACTTTCAAGTATTTATGCATACTGATAAGATGTCTCCTGAGCTGCTTTTTCTCAAGGTTAAACAGTCTCATGTCTCTCAGCTTCCCTTCATATAAGAGAAGCTCTAGTACCTTCACCATCTTTGTGGCCCTTCATTGAAATCCCACCAGTATGTCCATGTCTGTCTTATACTGGAGATCCTAAAACTGAACACAATACTCCAGGTGTGGCCTTAGCAGTGCTGAGCAGAGGGGAAAGATCACATTCCTCAACCTGCTAGCAATGGTTTTCATAATGCACCCAGGATACCATCAACCTTCTTTGCCACAAGTCACTAGTGGCTCATGTTCAACAATCTCAGGTCCCAGAATCACTCTCCAGCCAGTCAACACCCAGAATTTACCTGATGACTCAAGTTTCTATTTGGATTTTGTTCGCTGCACAGAAGCAGATGTCTAATGGTTCATAAATATTATTGAGCCCTAAAGAACACATCTGCTATCAAAAATAATGTAACTACATAGGAAAAAGTATGGCATCTATATCTGCAATCTGTAAAACATAATAGCTGCTTTCCTTAAACATACATGAGATTAATAATGATTTTTTTTAATTGTTTTTTTAAATAATGTCAGGCAGTTATTCTATGTTACAGAAGGCTGCTCTCTGTTTTTAATCTATGCGTACGTGTCAGTGAAAGTTCTACTACAACCTGGAATCCAATAATATGCTAAAAGTGTTTGGAATAATAACTGGAATATATGCTGAATAAACTGTCAGTTTTCTTCAAAAGATTCAATAGAGTTAAAATAAAAATATGCAAAAGGGAGAAAGGAAGACCCGGGGAACTACAGGCCGGTGAGCCTCACGTCTGTGCCTGGGAAGATAATGGAGCAGATCCTCCTGGAGGAGATGCTAAGGCACATGTGAGATGAGGAGGTGATCCGAGACAGCCAGCATGGCTTCACCAAGGGCAGGTCGTGCCTGACCAATCTGGTGGCCTTCTATGATGGAGTGATGGCATCGGTGGACCAAGGGAGGGTGATGGATGTTGTCTGCCTGGACTTGTGCAAGGCCTTTGACACGGCCCCGCACCATATCCTTATCTCTAAATTGGAGAGATGTGGATTTGATGGGTGGACTGTTCGTTGGATAAAGAACTGACTGGATGGTCGCAGCCAAAGGGTTGTAGTCAATGGCTCTACGTCCAGGTGGAGGCCGGTCACGAGCGGTGTCCCCCAGGGGTCCGTCTTGGGACCGGTGCTCTTCAACATCTTTATTGACGACTTAGACTGTGGGATCAAGTGCACCCTCAGCAAGTTTGCTGATGACACCAAGCTGAGGGGTGCAGTTGATACCCGTGAAGGAAGGGATGCCATCCAGAGGGACCTGGACAGGCTGGAAAAGTGGGCCCACGAGAACCTGATGAGGTTCAACAATTTGTTTCAAGAACACAAACAAATGATTATTTGCAATTTTTTTTAATGAAACATAAAAGTTAGGAAAATAATAGAGTTTAAAATATAATTTCTAAATAGAATACATAATTCTGTGTAGATAATTTATAAAAGATGTTTCATGAGATATACTCTGATAGTGAATATGTAGAATTGAACAAATGCACATGTAAAGTTCTTAATCTGGAATAGAATAACCCTTTGAAACAGTACAGTCATGGAGGTGAAAGACTAGAAAGCAGCTTTGTAGAAAAAGATCTGAGAGTTGTTGTGAATATGTTTGACATGAATCATCAGTGTATCCCTGCAGCAAGAAAGGCCAATCCCATACGAGACTGTACTAGAAGGTGTTTATCCATCTCTATCAATGACTTGTGAAAATACATGTAGATTGTTATGCCTTGTGTCGGCCTCCCTAGTACAGGGAAGACACTAACATACTGGAGCAACTTTAGTCGAGGACTACCAAAGTAGTGAGGGGCTGGAGCACAGGGTGAAGATACAGAGGAAGTAGGCTAGGAACATGAGAAAGTCATGCCAGAAAAAGGAAAAAAATAAATCTACTGTGAGAGTGGTCACTCATGGGTACAGGTCTCATTGAGAGGTTGTGAATCTCCATCCCTGTGGATTTTCAGAACTTGACTGAACGTGTCTCATAGCAACCTGTTCTAGCTCAATGTGCTTTGAAATGGAAGTTGGCCTAAACAACCTGTGGAGTTCCCTTCTAAACTAGATGATTCTGTGGTTCAGTATAGTAGGAACTAAACCTGAGAGGTCAGATTTATCCTTGGTTTTTCATTTACAAAATCATTGAAATCAATGTGAGAAGAAGTATTAAGTCTATTAGAGGATTATGCTAACGAAAACAAGCAGCTAGATACAAGTTCTAAATGTGCCCTGTCAGGAAAGCCTTTATCCACTCCTGTGGGGACTCTCCTTTCTGCTATAATAAAGCGTACTGGTTGTACTTTTTTTCTTTAGAACAGATACAATGAAAGGAACCTGTCTTTCCTAGACATGGCTTTCATTATTTTTTATTTCTTTAAAGAAATCTTCTATGGAGCTTGAAGAGTTTATCAGTTAGTTTACACAACAAGGGGTAGATGAAATGGATGAGAAAAACCTCATGCTAAAATAAACAAGTTCTCATTATGCCACAGATAACTAAAAGGAATAACATTTCATGTTTCTTTTGTCCTTAAGTCAATAGAACCAACAATATTATTTCAAACATATTCTCCTTACTCCTTCACGCAATGTCTAATATCACTTTTTTTCCTCAGTTTTCCACAAATCTCTGCCTTGCTGCAGATATAACAGCTATATCAGAAGAGCAGAGAAAGACTTCAGTTTAGTCAGTGAGTTTATACTGTGTACCGGTACAATAATCTTTGCCGAATCATGAGCACAAAACTGCAAGCTTGAGGTCGTACTCTCTAGCAGCCAAAATGCACCGCACAGTAAGGTTCATTCTTTGACTTTCCCAGCCATAATCAACCAGTACCCTCAAATTTATTTGTAGGCATCCAGTGATTTATCTTGCAAAATAATACATTTATTATCTCCCTGGAATTATATATATATATAAATACAGAATTTGCTTAAAATTTTAGCTTACTAAACCTTTTTGAATCCACTCAGAAGTAAAAGAAACAGTTCATGTTACAAGTTAGAGAGTCTTGAAATTATTGCCCTAAACCTACAAGGCTGATAACCCAAGTGAATAAACTCGATGTATTTATTTAGGTGAAAATCAATTAAAATCTAATTTGAATCAGTTAGCTTTTATAATGCTTGTGTTCACAACCAATAGAAAAAGCCACTTTGCAAAGTCATTCTTCCTCTTGGAGATTGAATAGAAATTTCTTTATAATGGAATACAAAATTATTTTATGTTTTACGATTACTACAATGGCTGAAGGTTTGAATGTAATTAAGATTCTTTCATTTAAGTTTTATTTTCAGTAAATTGAAATTAAGCACAGGAAGAAAATGTATCACCTTATTTCAGGAAGATATGAGACATTAGAACAATGTAGACCAAAGATGTAGTTCTGAGACATACATTGTAAAACCCTATTTTGCTATAGTATACTTAGTTTAACAGTCTGAAAACATCTTCACTGGATAAATTATGTCTCTGATAGAAAATCAGCTGAAATAACCATAATAAAATTAAGTTCCCATTATCTTTCTGGAAGTGAAAGAAGTATAGTGCAGTTACGTGCCATGCAATACAGGTTTAAAAAAAAAAAAGAGGATGAAAAATAGAAGGAAGGATGTCCAGCTACATAAAAGTATAAACAAATGGAATTTCACTAGAAAATTATGTACTAATTTAAAGTGATGCTGCATATATTCATTTTGAAATAGCTATTTTATGATACCAGGAAAATACAGATGCATCATAATAGAATCTCAAACAGGTGAAAGGAGAAGGAAAAGAAAAAAAATTGTCTTTCAGCCTGTATTGTTCACTTCTTTCTAGGGGAGCAGACTCAGGTATTTCCCTTCATGAACAGACATACGTATACAAAAATAGTTTTCTTGTATTCCCATAGTAATTAAGATATTATTCTCATCTAAATTTTATGAAGTTATGAGTGATTTACAGTGCTATTTATGGAAGGACTCTTATTTGGAGAGATCATCCTAGCTAGATGTTATCCCAAATCAGCAATGAACTTCTGTACTCATTTTGGAAAAAATATAGGACAGTGGCATATCCTGTTTTAAAACTAATTTCTTAGTAATGGCAATATTAATGCATTGTTTTTATTCTGAACACTGGTCCCAATACTGATCCCTAAGTGTCGCCACTCATCACTGGTCTCCATTTGGACATTGAACCATTGACCTCAACTCTCTTTGAGTGTGACCATCTAGCCATTTCCTTATCCAATGAGTAGCATTGTGGGATTGTGTTCTGCACTTAGCTTGCAATTAGCTGTTTGAATCTGTTAACTTTAACATACTCTTCTTTCTTCTCCTCATGTTAGAAGTCTTACTAGTATCTCCTCATAGAGTATTCCATTTTTCAATTGCCTTTTGATGTACAATCTTAAATTCTGCTACTTCTTTCTTCAGAGGCAGAGATCAGAACTTCTTATAGCAATTGAAGATGTGTGTATGCCATTTTTTTTCCAGATCAAAATGTACTTTTGTTTGTTCTGAATACCCTTGCCAATAGTGTCCAATATTTTGGTATCTCTTTTTTGGCTGTTATTGCATACAGATTTGACATTTTTAGATATATGTATACAATGACACAAAGGTTTATTTCCTAATCTGTTCCCATCAGTTCCCTGTTCAACATCACATGTAAATGCTTTTTATTATTTTTCCTGTAAGCATTATTTTACATTTATCTACTTTGAAGATCAGTTGCCATGATCTTGTCCACTGATTCATCTCTTCCAGGAATTCCTTATCATTGGCATCATATTTGACCATTTAAAATAAGTTTAGTTTTATTATAAATGTAGAGATTTCAGAGTACTCCTTTCTCCAGGACACCAAATCTAAAGCGTTGACGAACTTCTGTATAAACTTGTTTGCCTATCCAAAGTGATAAATAAGTTTTAGCATCCTGAAAAGTCAGGCAAAATGTTATATTGCAAGTCAAAAATGAGTTTCAGAGGAATAAAGATGCTAGCCTATTATCAGATTTTTTGGGATTCCCGTGTTAAGTATATTGTGAAATCAACTGAATAAACATCATTTCAAATTTGAAAATCCTGACAAATCAGTTTCAGTCTTTAAAAATTTTTATTTTGTTTTATTTTATTTTATTTTGGTGTATTTTAAAATCATATCTACCCTCTTTTAGGAACAATGAACCATGAACTTTCTTCTCACTGATCACAGTCTTAAAATAGTTAAGCACATTACATGAAATTTGCTATTAAACCTCTGGAAATAAATTTTGTTTATTTGTTTTAAATTAGTGCAAGGAACTAGATAGAACAGGATGTAATTTCTACAACATAACACAGTCATATACCTGGCACTCTTCAATGGACCATTCAAAGTTTTGTAGTACTCATTCCTCAGAGCCAAATTTGAAATTTAGGAAAGTGTAAAGTTTTTGTGTAGAGAGCAAAATTCTTTTAAGTTTTTCAGATATTTTGTTACATTCATATTGCCATGGATCATCTCTTATAGGCATATAATTTCATAGCTCTTNGATCATTCATTTCAGTTAAATGATTAATCTAAATATATATATATATATGCTAACTGAAAAGAGGATTGACAGTTAAAATTAAAACTGTGAAAGATCATTCTCTCCATATCAGAGTACCAATAGTTTCTGACTTACTGCTAGGCAAGAGGGCTGAAATAAAATGCAGAGAGTCCCATTGTCATTTTGAGTTGAAAGTCAGCATTGTCCTTCTAGAGAGATGAACCACTTTCTATCATGTCTCCTTTGCATAAATGTACACACAAGATAGGATGGCAGACAGAACACTAGTCAAACAGGTGATGTATACTGCCAGATTATATTTCATTTCTTATGAAGAAGAAATATAAAAATTTCAAAAGAAACACTAAACTCACATATCAGTAATGGTCACTCAGCAGGCTGTTATTTCTGATACTATTCCAGACGCCTAAATATATTCCTAGTGAGAGCTCTGGTCACTAATTCTGTTTATGATGGGATTTTATTATCCAGGTAGTTACTGCAGACTTTGCACCTGGAGATTTCCTGAAGACTCTGAAGAAAAAGGATGTATCCATGTGTTTCAAGAAGAGCCAAGAAATAAGAAAAATGTTTTGGAAAATTAATCTTGACTTTCTTGGAAATGCTGGCCTACCAGTAATATAAGATAGTTTGCTGGGAAAATAATGGTTTTCTTACAGACTTCTTTCCTGTCTGACCTATAATGCCTACATTTCAGCTCCCGAGACAACAGGCTAGTTATAGGAATGTCAGAACTTTTGTTTAGCATTATGACCTACCATATCTTCTGAGGAATTAACACTATTAGTGTTAATCTACTGCTGTGCCATTCTAGGCAGTGACTTGCCTTGTTTCTTAACATCAAACATAATCACTGCTCAATTTCTGGAAACTCTAGCTGAGTAGATAGTGAAGTAGACACCCTGTTGACAGGTTTCTGTTTATCAATATGCGCACAAGTGCTGAAGAGAGGAATATAATTAGCAAGCAGCGTATATATCTCATGCTTTATGTAGACTGAAAACTCACTTTTCAGAGGTAGCACTTCTGGTTGTTAACAGAGTGATGACACGGACCTAGGTTTTCTAAAGTGTATAGAAAATGGTTAAAACTGAAGAGTATTAAAAGGTTATCTTTTTCATAACTTTTGTCCATTAATCTGTTTTCAAAATATCTGTTAAATGTGCTAAGGTTGTTGTGTGGAAATTCTAGGGAATCACTTTCCTTAAAAGTATAGTTTAGTTTAAGATGTATATTAATTATTATGTTTGTTTCTAATAGTTTTTAGAAGAAAGGCTGAAAACTAATATTCAAATGGGTTCTAATCTGTGTGTTTTATTGTGATTTTCAGTACCTAAGAGACAGTGAAGAGACATAAGATCTTAGCAAAATACAAGGAGAATATGCCAATGAATTTTGAATGTATTTATAAATCTGAAATTTAAAATAAATAAATAAGAAGTTAATCAAAATAGTTCTAAAACCAGAATACTCTCCTTTGAGAATGTATGTTGAGCTGTCTCTCTTAATGTAAGAGTCTCTCTCGTACTGCAGTTTAATTATGGAATTTTCATAAAATTTATTTCATCAAGGGTTTCTTGAAAGGCCACGTTCTTCTTTTGGAGACAATCTTTTGGACAACAGTCTGGGTGATGGAAAGTGAAAAGTCTCCTAAAAAAACAAAGTAAAAATTAAATGTACATTATCTAGAACAGGGGTCTAAGGGAGGGAGGGAAAAAACAGTCACATTTGTAAAAGAAAATAAAGA
>VXAV01011720.1:47405-59239 GCA_013399715.1 Alectura lathami
AAAATAAAGAGAACTCAAATGCCTCGGAACTTGGCCACTTCTCTCTGACTTCTCTGAATATATACTGGAGACCATTTTAAATAACAGACTGGTCTGCTTAAGGGTCTGTGTTTTTTGTTTGATTGTTTGTTTATCTGGTTTTACAATTGGCACATGAGCATTTCACTTCCCAAAGGAAGGATGGCTATCTAGGAGGTAGGCTGAAGAATAATACAGACTCTGCTACAAGAGATAATTTTTAACAGAAATAACAACAGAAATATAAATGAGGAGGAATCAAATATCATGTGTGAAATAGTCAGTAGGGAAACAGAATCCATGCTATTGCTGTGCCCACTATGTAAGAAACCATATTTATGGACAACCTGAGGTCTTAAATCAGATTTCCTGATTAATCTTGTGTTGGCAAGGGCTTACTAGCCAAGGAGAAAAAAGGATGACTTCAAGTTTTGAGGTTTTTCCTGAAATATATCCTTTGTAAAGCAAACCAGGAAAACAAACGAACATGCAGGCCTTGTTCATCTGAGCTACGTTTTCCATTTTGATTTTTCTTTTTTAAAGGACTGTTTATTCTGAGATTTTGCACTTTCAGTAGCTTAACTTGTTCAACGAACAAGTTTTGTTCATTAAGCAGTTTGTCTCATGTCACCCAGATCACATTTTATGCAAGTGTAGTATAATATAACCTTTCTACATTAACTGCATTTACTTATGATGTTTCTGCAACTACTGCTACATCAATTAAGGATACAGGTATTTAAAATCGTGACTATCAGAGCCATAGTAAAGAGCAGAGTTGATGAATGGAAATACAATTATTTTGATGGATTGAGCTAACTACTTGTTTATGCATACACACAAAAACCTGTCTTGCACTTTTTCACATAAATTATGCAGGATTATCATCTTGACATGACTTTTCTGGTCTAACACACCAAAGATTTAATCTTTCTCCAATGCGTGTCACTGATTAAGATTTCATAAGGCTTAAACAAAAAGCTCAGTCTGATCTGTGAACTAGGATTCCAAATTTTCATATTAGTCAATAGCATAGGGAAAAAACAAAAACAAAACAAAAAAAAAACCCTTAGTTTTCACAGATAATGAAAGTTGTGTGTTTAAAGGCTGTGGGAAATTTCTGTACTGCATAAAAGAGTTTGATTTTGACACCCAAAAATCAAAAGCATGACACCAGGCAGCAGAATTTTTCAGAACCAGTACTTGGCTGTAAATGTCTGAAAATCATTAGTTTTGGACCATCCAACAAACAAATGTCTAAAATGTGTAGAAGTGGCACAACAGGAATCTGTTAGTTTCTTGATCTTACAGGTAAAGAGAGGATACATTTTGTAGAAAAAATAATTGGGCTTGAAGACTTTTTTTCAGTTTCAGTAAAAGAGACAATTTGATGCCAATTAGTAATGATATAATAGAAAAAAAAAATTAAGGAGTCAGATTTCTTAGAGGTTATTTTTTTCAAAATTAATTATGCAGTCTGTAATCTCCGCATACACAAAATTGCATGAAAAAAAAAAAAATTATTCGGTACACAGGTATATAAGCAATTTGGAAAATGGACAAAGTATAAACTTCTGCAAAAAGAACCCTTGTTTGTAAGTGGACACACATCACTATATATGTTGCAGTGTGCAGTCTGAAAACATGCTCTAAAGGAAGAAATTTTTCTCTGAAGCTTTTTATACTGAACAATGCAACTTAAGGAAAGTACTGCAAATTTTCTAGCTGTCTTTTACATTTCCTTTGAAAGGAAATAATTTACAATTTTAGTAATGCAGAATAGAATTTGAATGTATTTTTTTTAACAGGCAATAATGCAATATGGCAGCAAATCTATTTCAGTGATAACAACCTTCCTAAGAAATAATATTATAAATGCTGTGGTAGGGTTTGAGGGGAAAGAATCATAGAATGGCTTGGGATGGAAGAAACCTTACAGACCATCCAGATCCAGCACCCTGCTATGCGCAGGGTTGTCACAGCTGGATCAGACTGCTCCCAGGCCCCATCCAGCTTGGCCTTGAATACCTCCAGGGATGGGGCATCCATGGCTTTGCTGGGCAGCCTATGCCAGTGCCTCACCATTTTCCGAGTAAAGAATATCCTCCTAATATCTAATCTAAACCTACACTCTTTTAGTTTAAAACCATTCTCCCTTGTCCTGTCACTATCAGACCATGTAAAAAGTCTGTCTCCTTCCTGTTTATAAGCTCCCTTTAAGTACTGGAAGGACACAATGAGTTAAATCGAATGCACCCTCAGCAACTTTGCTGATGACACCAGGCTGTGTGGTGCCGTTAACATGCCAGAGGGAAGGAATGCCATCCAGAGGGACCTGGAAAGGCTTGAAAGTTGAGCCCATGCCAAACTCATGAAGTTCAACAAGGCCAAGTGTAAGGTCCTGCACCTGGGTCGGGGCAATCCCAAGCACAAATACAGGTTGGGAAGTGAATGTCTGGAGAGCAGCTCCAAAGAGAAGGATTTGGGGTGTCTGATGAAAAACTCAACATGAGCTGACTGCAATGTGTGCTTGCAGTCCAGAAAGCTAACTACATCCTGGGCTGCATCAAGACAAGCGTGACCAGCAGGGCAAGGGAGGTGATTCTGCCCCTCTGCTCTGCTCTCGTGAGACCCCACCTGGAGTGCTGCATCCAGTTCTGGGGCCCCCAACACAAGAAGGACATTGAGCTGTTGGAGGGGGTCCAGAGGAGGGCTACCAAGATGACCAGAGGGCTGGAGCACCTCTCCTATGAAGGCAGGCTGAGAGAGTTGGGGTTGTTCAGTCTGGAGAAGAGAAGGCTCTGGGGGGACCTGATAGCAGCCTTCCAGTACCTGAAGGGGGCCTACAGTAGAGCTGGGGAGGGACTCTTTAGAAGGGCATGTAGTGATAGCATGAGGGGTAATGGCCCTAAACTGCAAGAGGGGAGATTTAGGCTAGATATTAGGAAGAAATCCTTGACTGTGAGGGTGGTGAGACCCTGGAACAGGCTGCCCAGAGAGATTGTGGATGCCCCCTCCCTGGAAGTGTTCAAGGCAAGGCTGGATGGGGCTCTGAGCAACCTGGTCTAGTGGGAGGTGTCCCTGCCCATGGCAGGGGGTTTGGAACTGGGTGATCTGATATAATATTTAAGAAAGCGCACAGAGTAAACATACCTTCATGCTTCAGGATACATACTTTTTAATGCAGATCAGTAGAAAACAAGAAAACAAACAAATAAACCCTGGATTTTCAGGTGTTTTTGTTTGGTTGTTTTTATTTTTTTTTCCCTTCAGGATTTTACTCTCTACTAACATGCCATTTAAAATATTACATATTAGAATTCCATTTACAGGCATTGATTTACAAAGTGCTTAAAAGTTACAGCTCTTTGCCTTGGGTTTCATATACAGGCTGTCGCGATCCAATGTCGCGAGAGGTTTCTTAACGATCCCAAGAGACGAAATTAAGACACAAACGAGGTCAAATGCCACAAACTAAACTGAATTTTATTACTAAAAATAGAGAGAGAATATCGATAGGACAGAATAGAAAAGGAGTAAGGTAGAAGAGATAGACAGACAGACAGACAGAGACAGTAGAGCAAAGAGATTTCACCACTCCTCAGGTCCAGCGATATCTGGGTGTCAGGGGGGTGCCGGTCTTTGGTTGTGGTGGGTCCTCGGCCAAGGTGTGATGGTGAGTTGATGTTGACCACACATCAAACTGAGCGTACAAGATCCCTTAGTTATAGTCCATTTGTCCCAGACCACTCTTTGAGTGACAGTTTCTGGCATCCAAGTTCTCAGCAGGGATCTCCTTTGTTCCTGTCTTCCAGGCCTTGCAAATTATAATCAGCAGTGATAAGAGGAAGCAGGTACACACCAGACTGTGTCCTGCCTTCACAGAACACAATGCTATCACCTCCTAGCTTCCCCTACCAAGCTAAAAATATTTGCTCCCAGGCAAGGGTCTTCAGGAGTCAAAGTGAAGTATTTCCTGCCGTGGGCCTTTTCATTTGAAAGCAAACAGCTTCTGACTTTGTCCAAGAAGTGCTTTCAAATGTAGAGCTGTCACAGGTGTTGCTGATTGTCTCATGTTGATTTGAGACAAACCTGGGTGTCTTCAGGAGCCACCCTCAAGTATCTCCTGTCTTGGGCCTTTTTATTTGAAAGCAAACAGCTTCTGGCTTTGTCCAAGACGTGCTTTCAAATGTAAAACTGTGAGACAATGCTTTAACAGTCCCAGACACAACCCGGTGACTCAAATCAACAAATTAACAGCAGAAAGTTCTTCAGCAGTGGTGAAATGAAAACAGTGAATAGGAGGGAGAGGGAGAAAGAGGGAAGGAGAAAAACTGAAGAGTAATCATGCATTTAAGACAATAGCTATATCAACTACTAAGAATACAACTCCAATTTGAGCAAGCAATTCTCCCCACCAATGAGTCCCAAAGTCTGTAAAAGAGTGGAAAACAAGGATGCAGGTGAGAGTCCATCAAAGCAGTCTCTATCAGTGGCAGAGTGGATGTTTGGTCCGTGGTTTCTTTCATCTTCAGAGGGTCTTCTTCACAACTCCATGCAGGCAAACTTTGAGACAAGTGTCCCATAGGTCAGTCTCTCACACAGGCTCTGCCAACTTTTACTTGTAGTATATGCAGAACCTCTCAAGAAACTTAGAACTTGCTTTCTCAGCACTTCCGTAAATCAAATTTTAAATCCAAGCTTAAAAAACAAAGAAGAAAATGAAGACTATACAATTAAAAATGCTTTGGCTAGCATCAGTGAGGTTTAGTAACAATTTCCAGGAGAAAGTCCAGTCCTTCAGGTATGAAGAGAATGAAAAAGTCAAATAAAGACAAGTAAAACAAGGCTGAAAACTGTTTTCACTTGACAATACTAGCTATATTTTAATGATATTGTGACCCTGATTACAATATTTTTGTGATGAATTTGAGACTTTTTGAGAATATTTCTGATTATGTCAGGAATCTCACATAGAGCAACAAATCAAAACACAATGTTAGACAATAACCCTATTTGTTCTTATTTTACGCTTCTTTTAGTGTTGAACTTCAGGTACCGTCACGTAGAATGCCATCAAAAGAGCTGTTACGAGATACTATAAAAACTCTTCACAAACACTGAAAACAATTCTCCAGTATTCACCAGAACTCTCACAGAAATGAAAAAGAAAAGAAAAAAAAAGACTCATAGCAAATACTCTAAATGAAGTTTTGCTCTATCTATCCATTTTGGCAAATTTATTAGCGTCAGTGAAGTTTCAAATATTCATATGTCTGAACACAAGGTGGTTCCTCTTTGGGTACTTTCCATTTGCTCAGAAAAAAAGGAAATAGAAAAAGAACAAGGCATCTTAATATATGAATTTTTTTGTTTGACTTCTCTTTACAACATATATTTTGTGCATCCGTGCTACAAAAATCCGTTGACTGAAAGAGCTTTTCAACATTAGACTAAAGACATTATGAAAGAAATTTAAATTACCAGAATATATGGGTTTATACATAGAATCATAGAATCACAGAATCATTTGAGTTGGAAGGGACCTTTAACTGTCAGCTAGTCACAGTAACATCTACAGCTAGATCACGTTGCTCAGACCCTTGTCCAGCTTGACCTTGAAGGTCTCCAGGGACAGGGCATCCACCACCTCTCTGGGCAACCTGTTCTACTGCTTCACTACTCTTACCATAAAAAACTTTTTCCTTATATCTAATCTAAATCTCCCCCTCTCAATTTGAAACCCCTAGTTTTCATTTCCCCTAGTCCTATCAAAACAGGCCCTGCTGAAGAGTCTGTCCCCTTCTTGCAGCCCTCCTTTAAATATTGAAAGGCTGCTATCAGGTCTCCCCAGAGCCTTCTCCAGACTGAACAGCCCCAATTCTCTCAGCCTGTCCTCACAGGGGAGGTGTTCCGTCCCTTGGATCATTTTTGTGGCCCTTCTCTGGACACGCTCCAACAGCTCCATGTCCCTCCAGTACTGTGGACTCCACATCTGGATGCAGAGCTCCAGGTGCGGTCTCACCAGTGCAGAGCAGAGGGGCAGGATCACCTCCCTTGCCCTGCTGGCCATGCTTCTTTGGATGAAGCCCAGGATGCTGTTGTCTTTGTGGGCTGTGAGGTCACAGTGCTGGCTCATGTCCAGCTTGTCATCCACCAGTAGCCCCAAGTCCCTTTCAGCTGGGCTCTTCACATTCCTTTTTTCCCCCAGCTTGTATTGAGAGCAGGGGTTGCCAAGACCCACGTGCAAGACCTTGCACTTGGCTTTGTTGAAGCTCATGAGATTCTCCTGGGCCCACTGCTCCAGCCTGTCTAGGTCCCTCTGGATGGGATCCTGTCCCTCAGGCGTATCGACCTCACCACACAGCTTGGTCTCATCCGCAAATTTGCTGAGAGTGTTCTCAATCCCGTTGTCAATGTCACTGATAAAGATGTTGAAGAGTATCTGTCCCAGAACAGACCCCTAAGGGACACCACTTGTCACTGATCTCCATCTGGACATTGAGCCATTGACCACTGCTCTCTGGATGTGATCTAGAAACCAGTTCCTCATCCATTGACGTGTTCACCATATTCATCTTTCCAGTTTAGAGAGAAGGATGTTATGGGGGCTGTGTCAAAGGACTTCCTGAAGCCAGATAGATGACAGCAGTGGCTCTTCCCTTGTCCACTGATGCAGTTACATCATCGTAGAAGGCCACTAGGATGGTCAGGCAAGACTTGCCCTTCGTGAAGCCTTGCTTCACGTCACCTCATGTCTACCATGTGCCTTAGCATAGCTTCCAGGAAGATCTGTTCAATTATCTTCCCAGGCACAGAGGTGAGGCTGACAGGTTGGTAGTTCCCTGGCTCATCCTTTCTACCCTTCTTAAAAATGGGTGTAACATTGCTCTTTTTCCAGTCACTAGGGACTTCACCTGACTGCCATGGCTTCTCAAATATCATAGAAAGTGGCTTGGTGACTACTTCAGCTAATTCCTTCAGGACTCTGTGATGCATCTCATCAAGACCCACAAACTTACGGATGTTCAGGTTCCTCAGGTGGTCATCAACTTGATCCTCACTTACAGTGCGAGGAACATAGCTTTCCCAGTCCCACATTTCAACAAATGCGCTGGAGGGATGCATGAAGAGTTGTTGTTGTTGAAGACTGAGGCAAAAAAAAAATGTTGAACACCTCAGCATTCTCCTTCTCTGTTGTTACCAGCCTGACTGTATTGCTTACTAGGGAGGGGACACCTTCCTGAACTTTCCTTTTCCGGTTGATATAGTAGCCTTTCTTGTTTTTCTTTGCACATCCCCTTCTTATGAATCACTAACATTCTTCTACCTTTTCCCCACAGTAGAACCAAAATAGTTTGCTTTTATGAGACTAGCAGCAAACAGTATATCTTTTTACTGGCTTACTTATCAATGTTGTCTTGCTGTGCAACACTAAAAAAATAAACAAAACAAAACAAAACAAAAACACTGAATAAAGTGTTTTATTTCAAGCAGAATCTTGCAATACTCAGAATGTTGAAAAAGTCCTATGGTTAGATCTCATTATATTATATGTAACTTATTGCTCTTGAATGTCCCTTTCCATATAGCCTACAATAATAAACAACAAGCATTATTACAGGAAAATAATTGTTAGGGGGTTAAGGGTGAAGTTGACCCTGTTATATATAATATAACAGGGTCATAATATAACAGGGTAATAAAATAATCCACATTCTAATGCTTAAGGAGAAGGGATTTTTAAATGTCTCCAGCAGATTTCATGTCAATTTGTTTACCATAAAAAAAAGATACCATTATAACCAGGTAACTTGTTATTTGTTTGTATACCTGCTAGATAACCTGAAACTTTGAAATTGAATATAAAGTGAATGAACCAGAAATTTTTTTGTTGTTGTTTTTTTTTTTTACTATACTACCAGTCTGCAGCTTCAAGCAGGAAGTCTGTAAGGAGCTCTAGTGTGTGGATGTAGGAAATAATTACTATTCTAGCACAAGCGAGCTGTAAGTTCAGGCATCTCAGTGACTTCTCACTAATTTTCATTTGTTTAACCTCAGGCAGACTATCTGTCTTCAGCTATAGATAATCTAGATATTTCAGAGACTGTATCTTTCCTGCTTCCTCATTTGCTTCTGCCTGAAGTGCAGGGAGCTTCCATTGTGAGAACAGATCTGGTATCTCATGGCCAGTGTTAGTGTGCTAAGGTCAAAACAAAGCTCAATTTGACAGTTTTCCTGTTAATTGATTACAGGCGCTATCATTAGCCAAGAGAGCTATTGAGCACTGGAACAGGATCCCCGGGGCAGTGGTCATGGCACCAAGCCTGCCAGCCTTCAGGAAGTGTTTGGACAATGCTCTTGGACATATCACAGAACAGGGGTTGAAAGGGACCTCTGGAGATCATCTAGCCTACTCCACCATTAAAGAAGGTTACCTGGAGTAGGTTGTACAGGAAAGTGTCCAGGCAGGCCTGGAATATCTTCAGAGAAAGAGACTCCAGAATCTCTTTCTGGGTAGCTTATTCCAGTGCTCTGTAACCCTCAGTGTAAATAAGTTTTTCCTCGTAGAACCACAGAATCATTTGAGTTGGAAGGAACATTTAAAGGTCATCTAGTCCAACTCCCCTTCAATGAACAGGGACACCTACAGGCAGATCAGGTTGTTCAGAGCCCCATCTAGCCTGTCCTTGATGGTCTCCAGGGATGGGGCATCCACTCACATTCAGATGCAACTTTCTGTGTTCCATTTTGTGCCCATTGCCCCTTGTTCCATCACTGAGGTGGTCCTGCATGGAGCCATGATCTGATGATTCTTGTGGGTCCCTTCCAGCTCAGGATATTCTATTTTTTTTCTATTATTCTTCTTTAGGCTAGGCTAGGCTAGGCTATGAACTCATTAATGATTATTATTTTGATTGGATAGGTATTTGACCAATGCCTTTGCTAGTAGGATTAGCATCAAAGAAATAAATATGTAATTAGATTTACTGCCACCAAATGCTTTCAAGGCAGCTATATGCTTTCAAGTCATCTAAACAGATGAAAACGCAATCTGACTGTGCTGTTAATACAACTTATAATGTATATATTTTAAATGTTTATTCTGTACACTCTGATATTTTAACAGTGCCTGCTTTCAAAATGTTTAAGAATATCAGACACCTATTTTGTCGGTTGCCTTCCGGTCAGTATTTATGAAAAAGAAATTTACATGCATTTAGTTTAGGTATGTTATTATCCTGTTTAGGAAAAACAAAACAAACAAACAAAAAAGCTCATTTAATGTCTGTCCCCCAAGTTATTCCAGGGCTGGACATTTTGACTATTAAATGCTAATTTATTTGTTTTGCCAGGGCTTTCAGTGGGTGATCCAACATTGTGTAGTTCAGTGATGTCTTGGCTTCCAGCCTGTGTATTTTATAAGGCTCTAAATCTGCCTGTCAAGAGAAAGAACAGAAAGGTAACAACTACTAGTTAAATCAAATCA
This sequence comes from Alectura lathami, assembly GCA_013399715.1. Lineage (NCBI taxonomy): Eukaryota > Metazoa > Chordata > Aves > Galliformes > Megapodiidae > Alectura > Alectura lathami. The sequence continues at coordinate 56,914 of VXAV01011720.1, forward strand.
CTTCCAGTAAACTGTACAAATTTGGTTAGCCCCTGATGCACCCTGGCCCAGGTCCAGTAAGAAAGATTGCGTTCTATCAAGGTTAAGCTCGTGGGTGAACAAAATATCGTCCACAAATACCATAGAACACGCTGTCTGCAAACACATCTTTTTACAGACAAAAGGATATTACTCAGATGAAGTATAATTATGACTGTAAACAAGCACATTTTTGTGATAATAAATCTAAGTGTATAAACCTGATATATAAACCTGATATATTAAAATAAATACTGAGTTATATTATTTTAGGCATCTTTAGGCATCTTTTAGGCAGATCACCTTAAGTGCAATCACATAGCACGTGTGGGACAACCGAGGGATCAGACCTAGCCAGCATATGTTCATGAAAGGCAGGTCCTGCTTGATCAACCTCATCTCAGTCTGCGACAAGGTAATCTGCCTGGTGGATGAGGGAAAGGCTGTGGATGTTGTCTACCTAGACTTTAGTAAAGCTTTGACATGGTCTCCCACCACATTCTCCTGGTGAAGCTGGCAGCCCATGGCTTGGACAGGAGTATCCTTTTCTTGGTAAAAAGCCGGCTGGATGGCTAGGCCCAAAGAGTGATAGCGAATTGAGTTAAATCCAGCTGGCGACCAGTGCTCCCCAGGGGTCACGACTGGGGCTTGTCTTTTTTAATACCTTTATTGATGATCTGGATGAGAGGATTGAGTGCACCTTCATCAGGTTTGCAGAAGACACCAAGCTGGGAGGAAGTTTTGATCTGCCTGAGGAAAGGAAGGCTCTACAGAGGGATCTGGATAGGCTAGATAGATGGGCTGAGGCTAACTGCATTAGGTTCAATAAGAACAAGTGTAGGGTCCTGGACTTTGAACAAAACAATCCCATGCAACCCTACAGGCTTGGGGCAGAGTGGCTAGAAAGCTGTGTAGAGGAGAAGGACCTGCAGGTGATAGCTGACAGCCAGCTGAACATGAGCCAGCAGTGTGCCCAGGTGGCCAAAAAGGCCAATGGCGTCCTGGCTTGCATTAGAAATAGTGTATCCAGCATGACTAGGGAGGTGATCATCCCCTTGTACTCGGCACTGGTGAGGCCGCACCTTGAGTGCTGTGTTTACTACAATAAAGCTATCAAGGCCCTGGAGCACGTCCAAAGAATGGCAACAAAGCTGGTGAAGGGCCTGGAGCACAAGTCTTATAGGGAGTGGCTGAGGGAACTGGGACAGTTTATCCTGGAGAAGAGAAGGTTCAGAGGAGACCTTACTGCTTTTTACAACTACCTGAAAGGAGGTTGTAGCAAAGTGGGGGTTGGCCTGTTCTCCCTCATAACTAGTGTTAGGAGAAAAGGTAATGGCCTCAAGTTGTGTCAGGGGACATTCAGACCGGATATTAGGAAAACTCTGAGAGAGTGGTCAGGCATTGAAACTGGCTGCCCAGGGAGGTGGTGGAGTCTCCGTCTCTGGAGGTGTTCAAGAAACTTGTAGATGTGGTACTTAGGGACATGGTTTAGTGGGCATGGTGGCGATGGGTTGATGTTTGGGCTAGATGATCTTTGAGGTCTTTTCCAACCTTAATGATTCTATATTTTGCTTTGAAGGAAATATGTTAATAGTACCAGGAATACTCAATGCAGCATAAACTAGGAATCACAGTTCTGTTGTTTTTATAATTTCAGTAATAACATTGCATATTTCAGTATATCACTTTGTACAAGTACTTATCTGTAGTATAATTCCTGTAAATACCTGGTATATCACCTGCACTGAACGTAGGTTTTCTCACTGTCAAACATATCTGTCTAAAAGTGTAGTTACATTTCATAACATTGCTTTATAGGCATAGGAATGAAATAAATTTGCTTTATTTAATTGATAGATAAAATGAAAGTGTCTTAAAGCGACACTGGCCAGCTAGTACATATATCTCTGCATTAATGATATTTCTACCAGTTCCTAAACCGTAAAGAATCTGTGTATCTAGCAGGTCTTACTGCTAAATATCTTTCATCATGCAGATTCAGCTGTTCAAAGTAAGAGTATGTCATAATGATTGGTATTTGTGCACAGATTTTACCCTTTGGGAGCCTGTCCTTCTTTTCCACCTTTGGTACAAACGATAGATGAAATCATTAACACAGAAGATAAAATAATTCTCTGTAAGACCAATACATGCTGGTGTGACTGAAGTATTTAGAAATGAAATTATAATGAAACTTAACACTTACTTACGGTATAATTTGCTTCAAGGTACAAGGAGCGTCTCTTGCCAAATACCACACAGACGAACGACACACCAAAAATCAACGTGCATACCCCCAAACAAAAAA
>VXAV01011721.1:0-22034 GCA_013399715.1 Alectura lathami
GGGCAGTGGTCACAGCCCCAGGCTGCTGGAGTTCAAGGAGCGTTTGGACAACACTTGCCGACATAGGGTTTAGGTTTCGTGTGGTTCTGTGTGGAGCTGGACCTGATGATCCTTGTGGATCCCTTCCAGCTCAGGATCTTCTGTGATTCTAGGATTCTAGGATTCCCCTCTGCTGCTGCTCTGTTTGCATCAGTGGAGCCCGATGCAAACAGATCAATGCCGTTGGGCCAGGGCATGGCGGGCACACAAACATCTCCTGCCCTCCTCTGCCCACCTTGCCCCAGTCCTGCCAGCTTCTATTCCCCTTTACTTGCAGAAGCACATAGGCACCATTGATACCCAAATGTGGGGCCTGGAAATGGTATAAGCTAACACAGCTGGCCCTGCTGTTGGACATTTCCTTAGCTGGGCCTGGCTCAATAGCTACTGGAACCATTTCTCCCTTGAGGAAGAAAAATAAAACAGAAGCTCTGGAAGCTGACTTCCCCAATTTCTCTGACACCTCAGCGTGTATAACCCCAGAAAAGTGCTGCTGCAGTTTATACCAGCAGCTTCTCTCTTGCTAGTGGAGGAAAAGCTGACAAATGTTAAGGTTCTCAGAGAAGGAAATGTCAGAAGTTCCCTGGATGGAGCAGCACGCAAAAGAATATGCTGCATTTTCAAGACATGGCTCAGTTTAAGGATAAACACCTTTGTGCACGCTTTCACTATGCGCTCGGTAGAAGCTTTTCCTCTGGAAGACAGTGGTACAGCTGGGTCCAAGTGTCAGTAAGAATCTCAGCCCTCACATTCATCAACTGTTAGAAACAAGCCCTTTACTTCATAACACCTCACCACTTCTAGGTCCATCTACTTCTGCTGTTCTCTTATTTTTGTTGGTGAAAAGATTTGGCATAAATCGTCTCCTGGAGCAAACCGGTGTGTCTCAGCTGATGTCAGTAGCGCTGCACCAGTTGGCACCAGTAGCAAATCTGGGCCCAGCCACACGAGAATCAGGAAGCTGAGGTTACAGGAAGGGTTCTTTGCACTACAGGAATGAATGACAGAGAACTTTCAGTTTCCTATGTGAATACATTTCTTGCATCCTTCACTTTTGGTCTTTCTCACATGCTGCAACCCAAGCACAGCAGGCTGCGAGAAAAGATTAAAGATGCTGCAGATCTCATTAATCTGGAGTGTCCCTGAACACGCAGCTACCAGATCTCTGTTTGGAGGACTGGAATTTCTGTACTGAACCAGCAACATCATAGAACAAATAACAGTGAAGAAGAAAACAAAACAAAACAAAACAAACAAAAAAAAACATTGCAGCAAGACAAACACAACCCTTTTGAGTAAATTGGTAGCTTTAAAACAACAGCTGTTGAAATTGTTGGTAAGTCCTCTGCTGGTTCAAACTGTCACAGCTTCATCAAAGCTGATCGTTTTCAGCAACTGCTTTGTCCCACTGTAGCCGAACTCAAGGATAGTTCACTTCTTGTTGCAGCAGTGGTAAACTTCTTGAGACACAGCAGCCCAAAAAGTAACTGGAAAATGTTCCTGTCACAAAATACATCCTGTTAAACACTGTGAGATACAGCATGGGGGCAAGGAGTTCACAGACATAACATGGCTGGATCCCATGGTGCTATCTAAACTTTAATTCTTATCTAGACCACAGTGAAATCAATTGGAGCTTCTGTCCCCAGCTTCTGACACCCCAGAAGGCTGTGCTGCCATCCAGCGAGACCTGGGCAGGCTGGAGCACTGGGCGGGGAGGAAACCTGATGAGGTTCAACAAGGGCAAGCGTAGAGTCCTGCACCTGGGAAGGAATAATTGCACACATCAGTACAGGTTAGGGGCTGACCAGGTGCCAAGGAGCTCTGCTCTCTCTTCTACATCTTTATTGACGATTTAGACTGTGGGATCGAGTGCACCCTCAGCAAGTTTGCTGATGACACCAAGCTGAGTGGTGCAGTTGATACCCCTGAAGGAAGGGATGCCATCCAGAGGGACCTGGACAGGCTGGAAAAGTGGGCCCACGAGAACCTGATGAGGTTCAACAAGGCCAAGTGCAAGGTGTTGCACTTGGGTCGGGGCAATCCCAGGTGTGTGTACAGACTGGGAGAAGAACTCCTTGAGAGCAGCCCTGCGGAGAAGGACTTGGGTGTCGTGACTGACGAAAAGCTGGCCATGAGCCGGCAGTGCGCTCTTGCAGCCAGGAAGGCCAATGGCATCCTGGGCTGCATCAAGAGAGGGGTGGCCAGCAGGGAGAGGGAGGTGATCGTCCCCCTCTACTCTGCCCTTGGAAGGCCTCACCTGGAGTACTGTGTCCAGGCCTGGGGCCCCCAGTACAGAGGGGATGTGGAGCTGTTGGAGCGGGTCCAGAGGAGGGCCACCAAAATGATCAGAGGGCTGGAGCACCTCTCCTGTGAGGAAAGGTTGAGGGAGTTGGGATTGTTCAGCTTGGAAAAGAGAAGGCTCCGGGGAGACCTCATTGCGGCCTTCCAATACTTGAAAGGAGCTTACAGGCAGGAGGGGGACCGACTTTTTACACAGGGGGATAATGTTAGGACAAGGGGGAATGGGCTAAAACTGAAAGAGGGGAGGTTTAGGTTGGACATCAGGAAGAAATTCTTCCCTGAGAGAGTGGTGAGGCGCCGGAACAGGCTGCCCAGAGAAGCTGTGGCTGCCCCATCCCTGGCTGTGTTCAAGGCCAGGCTGGATGGGTTCCTGGGCAGTTTGATCTAGTGAGCTAGTGGCTGGCAGCCCTGTCCACGGCAGGGGGGTTGGAACTAGATGATCTTTGAGGTCCCTTCCAACCCAAGCCATTCTATGATTCTATGATTCTATGCAGAGAAGGACCCAGGTGTCCTGGTGGATGGACAACAGGCTGACCATGAGACAGCAGTGTATCCTTGTGGCCAAGAAGTCCAGTGATATCCTGGAGTGCATTCAGAAGAGCGTGGTCAGCAGGTGGAGGGACGTTCTCCTCCCCCTCTCCTCTGCCCTGGTGACGCCACATCTGGAGTCCAGGTCTGGGCCCCTCAGTTCAAGAAAGACAGGGCACTACTGGAGAGAGTCCAGCGGAGGGCTACAAAGATGATGAGGGCCTGGAGGAGCACCTCCCTTATGAGGAAAGGCTGAGACACCTGGGACTGATCAGCCTGGAGAAGAGAATACTGAGAGGGCATCTTACCAACACTTGTAAATATCTAAAGGGCGGGTGTCAAGAGGATGGGTCCAGGCTTTTTTCAGTGGTGCCCAGCAACAGGAGAAGGGGCAATGGGCACAAACTGGAACACAGGAAGTTCCATCTGAACATGAGGAAAAACGTCTTTGAGAGTGACAGAGCACTGGAAAAGGCCTCCCAGAGAGGTTGTGGAGTCTTCTTCTCTGGAGATATTCAAAACCCTCCTCGATGCTTCCTTGTGCAACCGACTCTAGGGAACCTGCTTTAGTCAGGGGGTTGGACTAGATGATCACCAGAGGTCCCTTCCAACCTCTACAATTCTGTGATTCTTGGTTAGAGCTCCCCGCTCCATCCCAAAATGTTGTAGGCCAGCCTATTATCAGTGGCTGCAATGATACACAGGCAGTTTTTTACCTTTGAAAGTAAACAGGTGATGCTGCTGGCTGCTATTCACAGGAGTCTCATACTGTCAGAAGTTTTGCAGGATGCACCTCCTGAGCAAGATCACAGGAGGACTGCAAGCACCAGACATTTGTCACTGACTGTAATGGAGCCATGATTTCCCTGGGTGTTCCCCAATCAAATCTAAAGGAAAGTCATTTTGCTTTCTCCTGTTCATCTCTCTGTGAGATGGTAATTTATGATGAACATTTACAACACCTTTCCCTGAGCACTATGTTAAAACAGCACTCCTAGATGCATCTGTTATAATACTGAATAGTCAGGTAGGAAATTCTGATTAAAAAGAGAAAATCAGAAAACAACCCCCACCAGAGTACTTTGCTATAGAAAATGAATTTTTGTAAATGTCAAGAAGCCCTGACAGCAAGAAGACTCCAGAGCACAACTCTGCCATTTCCCACCTGCTCAAACACACTCCTGGAAGAGGCTTGTGCCTCTGCATCAAGTGAGTATGACAAGAGAAAACGGTACAGCAGCCTGGGTTGTAGGGAAAAGTCGCACTTCCAACAAATAAAACTATGCAGGTGTGCTGCAATACTTCAGAACAATCCAGACAGCCCATACCTAGCCACTGCACACTCATAGGGAGTAAATTGCTTTGAGATCTGCCGATGGCAAGTGCTTTAAAAAAAAATATTAATTCCACCTCTAGGGAATAATGGCAGAACTCAGAGTATGGGAAGTTCAGTATGCAGATTTTTGGCTGGATGTGGGCCTTGATTCATTTTTTCCCTGTTTACACTGTATTTACTATTTGCACTTCATTCAGGATAGAGAATGAAAACAGTATAGTCTGCTTCCACTTTTGTTTCTGGAACAGATCAAAGACTTTGATGGACTCGGGCTCAGCAGAACTCTAAATGCTCCTTTCTGTACAGATACAGCCAATTAAATAGCCCTCTTGGCTTCCAGGAGGATTACTTGAGATCTCATTATTTGCACTGCTCTGAATTCAGTGCTCAGAAGCAAATGGACACATTCTGCCAAAAAAAAAAAAAAAAAGGAAAAAAGCGAAGGATTTTTTTTGCATCTCCTGTATTTAATGCAATCAGTCTTAGCAAAGTGCATTGCACGCCTCCACGTTAAAGCAGTCCTGTCCTTTTTTTATTCTCCCTGCCTTGGAATTGCTACAGAGGGATAAAGTTCTGCACGGCTCGCTCACTCACACAGTTGTAATAAGTCAGAGCAGGCTGGCTCCCTGCCTGACAAAACACAAACTCCCCTGAAGTCTCCAGCTTTTCCATGGCAACACCACAGTCATCAACACAGCAAACAATTGCTCCAGCCCCTTCTTCGTCTCCCCTCTTAGTGCAGAGGAGGACTGCATTGCACCCAGCCCCTGGACCTGTGCTAATTATCGGGCTCGAAAGCAGATAGTGACACAATCGCGTTACCCTCGGTGTGGAGCTTTAAGGGAGATCAAAGGAAGGAAAAGGCACTGAAGCACTCAGCGCTCCTCAGCGTACTTTTGCTTAAAGGAAGAGATTGTTGCTGCGCGTACAGGACGTGAAACACCAAACTGTGCAAGCACAGCTGGGCCTGACCAGGGTGCAAACAACACCACAAAGTGAAGGTCCAGTGCTGAGTGTTGTGTCACCCCAAGGTGTCCAAGGGTTACAAACCAAGGGTCCAACGCCACGCCTTGTGTCACTCCAAGGTGCCCCAGGGCCTGGTCCTCACCATATTTATCAATGTGTGCTTCTTCCAGGACAGTGTCTGGCTTTCAGGGATGACTGCAGCCCGAAGGTGCTGCAGGTATGACTGTTCCCTGCTCATGATGTCAGGGAGAAGGAAAAGTTGCAGTGCTGTGGCTGCTGCTTCACATCGGCATCCTTCACACATGTGTAAGTAAGGGCACAGGCCAGGATCAAACACCACTGTCCTCATCTGGCAGCGTTTTGCTCTCGCTTTGAGCAGGTATATGAGACCTCACAAGCTGCAAGGCAGTAGAAAGTAAAGCCCAGAAGGTCTCAAGAATCCTATTTAAACTAAGGGCTCGTGGTTTTCAAGTTGTGGTCTGCAGAGCCATGAGGGTTTGTTACTGCTTCTGAAGGGTCTCTGAAAGGTAAGTATGAAAAGCAAATCAACAGCCATGGGGCTTAAATCAGCTGTAAGCAAACCTTTGTCTGCTTTGGACAACTTTTAGAGGATCTACAATTTGCAGAAGATTGAAAGGTTTGGTCACAGTCCACTGCAGCCATGTCAGGAACCTGCTCCATGCCAGGAAAGTTACCCTGTTATGGGATAATGTGCGGGTATATGTGACAGTGCGAACAGGAGTGTGGGCAGCTCTGTGCCATTAAACCTCACCAGTCCAAAGCCAGGAGTGGATACAGTTTTCCTGGCTTAAGCAATATTATAATTTCTTTTGAATTACACTTTTTCTGGTTTAGTTTTGAGGGTCTCATTAAAGCAAAAAGCTTTGTGGGCTGGAAATACCACAGGCAGACACACTTCTTGCGGACAAAGTAGAATTGTGAAGGTAAATTGGCCCCTAAACAGCCATTTCCAATTCAAATCCTGATGCAAAAGAATGTCTTTCAGGCTTTACAAAATCATTTAGCTATTTTTATAACCTTTATTAAAAATTATTTCCCTGGAAAAAGTTCAAAATGCAAATAATACATCAAGTACTGAGGCTTAATCAGAGGCGTAGGTAGCAGCATGCTTTCAGCACACCTGGTGTCAGAGCGAGCCCGCCTGCTCGTACTGTTGTACAAACCTTTGCCACGGGAGAAGTGACCTGAGGGTGTCAGCCTCCATGGCAAATTCCCACCAATGCTCCCCTGGCACAGAGGGTCTGCAGGCTGCCTTGTCCAAGACGACCTGTGGGTAAATTTGCCAATCCTGCGGGGCAAATGGTGCAAACAAGAATCCTGGGAAGGATTTTGGTGTGCTAAAAGCACTTCAGTTACACGGGTTTCACTGCAGGTTAGTGCAGAACTGCTCTAGACATGCCCTCAGACAGATTAACTTGGTCAGAGCGAGGTTAGAGACTTTTTGATACAGACAGTAAATACTTCAACCAAGAGGATGAGCTTTCTACACAACAAACAGTTCAGGTAGGATTTGCAGCTACTACCGCAGAGCTAGATACCCTTAACTAAGATTGAGCTTAGCTCTCACTGACATCAACATTACTTTGTGCGATGCCCAAAGTGTGATGAGGGCCTACTGATGATATGTTCAATGCCATTTTAAGATTGCTTAACCCAGCAGCTGGACTGCATCTGCACAGTGCAGGTGCCAAAACATAACCCACTGGCCAGTGTGTGTTAGGCATTCGTTTCTGTGGCTCATCCACAGAGGAAATGAGTCTCTCAGCTACTACCCTAAAAAAGCTGGTTCTTCAGCCCACACTATGATAGCTCATAAATTTAATTCTAGAGGTCCCTGACCTCTAGAATTTGGTGGTGGTGGAAACAGTGGTTAGCACACAAGTGTCTGTGTGTTAACTTGAACAAGGACACAAAAAAGAAGTTACCTTATGTTTATGTGCTGATGACTTGAACAAAGCCAGTCAACCGAAGCTGAGTTCTGCTAAGAAAATTGTTTCCAGTATGATTTTTCCTTAGCTTAAAAACATAAAATTTCACTTCTGGCTTAGTCTGGGTTCTTGTTTCTTCAGTGGACATGTGATCAACGAACAGTTGTCAGTAGCACAGCCCCAGTGCCTGTTGCAAAGATATCGAAACACTAAACTCCCCTCTGTAACTCCAGAGGGTGCCACAGCAGTCTCAGGACCTACAAAACCTACAGGCCCAGAAAAATAACACAGAGTTGTGCCTTAATCTGCCTCAGCTGCAGGTAGGTTCCTGTCATTAGGCTGGGAAGCCTAAGGATGGACGTGACATTCCCCCATCTTTTCCTTGTGTGCCGCCGCACAGGATGCATCAGGATGTGAGACCTGAGGGGATGCCTCCGCCAGCAAAGATCAGATTGGATTCCACAAGAGCACAGATCACATGGCTTATTGACCAGAGATGGAATTTCAGCCATGTTGCTATTGGTACAGATTCTCTTCTTTCCCTCACCCCAAAATCATGAGTTCGTGTATAAAACGGATGGGTTCCCCCCCAGCCAAAGGTCTACATGCTTGCTCTCTGCTTTGAACCAGCCATCCAAGGGCCTTTCTGCATGCAAAGCCATCCCCTGTCAGTCCACCGCACCTTTCCGCTCTGCAACACCACGTGCTCATTCTCTTCACTGATGCTTGGTGCAAAAGCTCTCACCTTGGAACTGCTCACCGCACGCTAGGAAAACAAACGTGAAGTGCTTCATAGCACCGTCCTACTTTATGACACAGCCCTGCCGCTTCACATGGAAGGTGTCCCTGCCATTAGGCACAGCAGCCTCAGGTCCCAGTTGCTCCGGTTTACACCTCTGCACCCACCACCACACAAGTACACTTCTTACTGCTGGCCCACAGCCTTTATACACACCAGTGGGAGGCACATACAAGCTGCGCCTGTTTAGATAAGGCACTCCTGCTTTATTTTGTATTATTTTCTTCAGGACAGTTTTCATGACTAAGCAGGCGTGTTGCCTGCTGTGAGCAGGGAAGGCACCGACCGCGTCTGCTGCTCATCCTGGCTACTGCAGGAGGACCTGGCACTGCAGCACTCCTCACCTGGCTGAGAGGCAGGAAGTTTCCTGTGTGGTTTCATGGAGGTCTGCTGCTCATTTCTGATGCTGTGTCCTAGGAGTGCGGTCCTCTGTTTTAATCACTCTTTGGGGATGTGAAGTGGGCATCTTTCTCACCACTGATTCGCTTGAGTTTCTGCTAGACACACCTTAGCCTCAATAGCTGGGCTGTGTAAGAGGAATTTCTGGAAGTGTTCCTTTGGTGCAAAAGCAGACAAAAAATAAAAGAAAGGGGGAAGCAGTAGGGAGGAGGGTGGATTAACAGGGGCATCCTAACCATGGGCTACTGAGGAGTGCCAAAAATAAAACTACGTGGAGAGAAACACTGACAGTAACTGCATCTCATTCCCATCAGGAAAATGGAATGAAATCCCTGGGTACAGAAACCACAGGACTTGTTCAGAAAGATAATCTCATTAAAAATGCTCCTGAGTAAAGGTATCAGAGGTATTATAACGTGGCCTTGCATTTGCATTTTGCTGGAGAAACCCTCTAAGCCAAGGAAGCCTTTCAACAACCCATTCGTGGGCTCAGGCACTGCACACTCCCCTGCACCCAACAGGCTGTGCATCCAGGTCCCGACCACCACAACACCCATAGGACATGGGAAAGACAAGCTTTGCTGTTTGCAGTGCCCTGCTGGTCCAGCTCCTGTAACCTTTGCTCAGCAGCAAGCCTCATTTTTGACTTCCCACCCTGTGCTTTTACCAAGGCCCCAATCTCCTTCCTGTCATTCCTTGATAACAACGTAATAAATGCAGTAAAGATCCTGATACGTTAGATTAGATAAGAGCAGGTTATGGAGACTCTGCCCAGTTTTCACGCAGGACATAAACGTGTCTCGCTACAGGCGGCTTTGTTTTGCTCTCAGGCCCACTGCTGCTGTGCTCCTGCACCTCGCAGCCTGTTTCAGGAGCAGGGCAGCCCCGGCAGGCAGCTGCACGCTGCTGGGGTGCACTGGCTCCAAAAGCACTCGTGGCTGGTTGTGCCAAAGGGAGTTCAGACACCAAGGTTTGGGAGGCAGGAAAAAGGGGGAAGAGGGATTAGGTGCTGAGAGAGAAAGTCGGGTCTGAAGAGACAAAGTGCATTGGGAGATGGGAGGCCGCTGCTTTTAGACGTGTGAATGTTCTGTAACAGGGCTGACCACACAGACAGGGCAATGCGGTGCCTGTTTCAGTGTTGCTGTGGAGTGGGTCAAATTGGATCAGTGCTTTCCTTTTCTTTGAAAAAAGAATCCTCTTTGAAAGGATCATTATCCTGCTCGGTACAGATTATCTTTCCTCTTCACACGGGCTGTCTCCCGTGTGTGCTGGGAAGCCCAGCAAGGAGCAGACATCGGTGAGAAACAGCCCAGAGACAGAGTTTTGGTACTAGTGCTGGATTTCCTGTGGGGACCTGTCTGTGGGGGGTATGCCTAGAGTCCTGTACAGGTAAATCCTTTTTAAATAAATTATCCCCTTCATACTTTAAATATATCTTCAGTGATATATTTAAAGAACAAAAAACTAAACAGAGGAGAAGCAAAAACAGATCAGAAGAAGGCAATAATAAAATACCCCAGCCCTCTCTGAAGGTGCAACACTTACATCATCGGCGAGGAAAGAGGCTGGATTGTCTCTTACCAGCACAATTCGGGATTTATCCTAGACCACACATACTAGCAAGGAAGGAAATGGGCCTTTTACGTTTGTTCTCTACGACTTCTACCTTTTAAAGAAACGACAAGGCCTGTCTTTCTACAAGGCGTTTAAAAATAGTGTTTTCGCTGTACAGCAAACCAAAATGTCATGTTAGCACCACAGGCATCATTTCAGAAAGTAAACAGGTAACTACGTCTTAGGCAAACAGAAAGAATACTTTGACCTCTGGAGCTGACTGATGACTCACTGATGTGCTGGTATCACGTGGTTGTTTTTTTTTGTGAGAAATGGTTCCTGTCTATATTCTTGACTCAGGCAAAGTCTCCCAGGGATAAATTTTCCAAAGCACTCCAGAGATTTTAGGCTGAGATCCAAAAATCGAATTAGGTGCCCGGCTCCCTTCACTTTCAGTGCAATACAGGGAAGATTAGATGCCTAGATGTTGTAAGTCAAAAAGATTTGGAGTCCCAGCTGCTTCCAGACTGATCATATGCTGGATGCAGGACAGGAACCCAAGGGCACACTTCACCATCCAACGCGGTCACAGAAATGCTGCTAACTTTGCAGGAGCATTTCCTTTCTAAGACTCAAGTGCTCTTCTTAATTGCAATTTTTCTAAATAATCTGCACATAAGCACACAACACAATTACATTACAGAACATTCCAGTGGTATGTAGGCAGCATCACTCCCAAAATGTATTTAGAGTTCAGAAACACTCAGAGTCTGGAGCATGATTCGAAATGTAAGAGAAGACCAGGAAAGCCTCTGCATTTTCTGCCTTGCCCACATCACCCTACCCTATTCAGCAGACATTAAACTATAAAATAGTGCATGTACTTCTATTCCTAAAAGTTTGATATACTCTAAGCACTTGATGAACCAGGCCATTAAGGACTTAGTCATTACGGGGTCCCAGCTCAGGCAGGCAGCACTCAAACGGAAAAGCATTTAAGCGTATCTTTATACCTTACACATATTCTTTAAGTATTTTTCTGAACTGGAGCCTGAGCATTCACAATTGCATGCCCAGGGCGTGAGCACCCACTGCCTGCAGGGACTGGCCAGAGAACCTACAAAGATGCTGCCAGCTCACACAAGTTTTCACTTCGAGCTTCTTGTGACAATTATGTGGGACCCTCAAACCTGTCCTGAAACACAACGAAAACAGGAGAGAACACACTCATGGTCATTAGAATTCCAGCTGAAGCAATGAGAGGAAGGCAGCCAGAGAGGCAGTACGAGGGAAGATGAGGAGAACATGTGGAAACCACGTGTCCAGCATCGATCTGTTAGCCTGGCCCTCAGGGCCCTTTCTTCCAAGCTAGAAAAACAACATTACAAGCAGTGTCAGGAGCATGAAAGGAGACAAGGGAGGGGGACAACGCAAGTAGAGCAGAGGAGGGGGAATGGCTAATAGGGCTGGGAAGCGAAGGGGGATGGCAGGGAAGGACTTTGCTAGGGAAGGGGGATCAGTGTGTCTTCTCTGACCAGAGGCTGTGTTGCAGAGTGCATCTGGCCTGCGTCAGAGGCTGTGCTTTGAGAGACCTGAGCACAGACAGTACGTGCTGAGAGAAGGCTCCGAGTGCCACGTGAAGGGACTTTCCAGTGAACAGCCTTTTTGACACACTGGTCATCCATGGCTTTTTTCGCCCTGTCCCCTGGGGCTACATAAGCCTGTGCTAAAAGTTCAGTACAAACCGCTGCTGGGTACTGCCCTGGTCCCGAGGCCCAGATGAGCAGTGAGGTCTGCGTGGTGACCGGACGGGGCCACGCACAGGGAGAGCACGGTGGTGCTGGCAGCCCTGCTCACACAGCAGCCCCACAGCCTGCAGCCCAGGTGCAAGCTGCTGCGTGGCCCTAATGGCATCCTACGAGCTCTGGCACCCAGGGTCCTGCATGGTCTGGGGCTGTGCTCTCAGGCTTAGCAAGGGTATGGAGCACGGCCTGTGCCTCCAGGTAGCGTCAGAGGTCAGACTGGACGTACCCCAAGGGTGGCTCAGAATAACTCATCCTGGAATCAGCCATTCTCTCTGCTCTGTGAAGTCACAGCTTTGACAGAAAGCAAGAGGATTTTGTGGCAAAAGGAAAAAAGCAGAGAGGCAGGGGGTGGGGACAGAGTGTGTTTGCAGCTGCTGGCCATCAGATCTCAGCTCAATCAACAAGACGGAGTTCCAGCTCCCGAGAAAGAGAGCTTTTGATGACATATTGACATAGCCTGAACTACAGTGGTCCATGTGGCGGTGCTATAATTATAAGGATTATATTTAATACTCCACTTGGAAACGAAGGCCTGAAACACTGTGACTCTCTTTCTCCTTAAAAGCTGGCCAAAATCTGTCCAAGGAACCATTATGGCAGTTTACAAAGTTGGTAGGAAAAAAGAAATGTAGGAACTCAAATCATCATGAAAGCGGATCGTGTGGCTGGCAGCTCAGGTCTACTGGGAGCTGAGCAGCGGAGAGGAAAAATGAGTGTGAGCGGAAGGGCAAGTGGATTTGCAGGAAAAATGGAACGTAGTTTTAAAAAGTACAGAACTAACTGTGCTAAGGAAACAAGTCAATTGATAATTAATATGCTACTGACTCTTGAACCCAGCTTTATTTTGGTAGTACGCAGTGGGCTTTGGCCTGGCTGGGGCCTGTTTGTTGAATAAAGACCAAACCCTGGCAATGCTTCTAGACTGGCTTATTTCTACACATCTTGATTTCAGTGTGATTACCCACGTGTGCACAATTAGGCACATGCATAACTATTTCCAGGAACTAGGCCACAGAGGTAAGCAGCCCCATATTGAAGACCAAGTGGATCTAGTTTAGAAGGATGTGGAATCAAAAGCTATTAGAGAAGCAGAATGAATGCATTCCTTTGGAAAACAGAATGATCGACTACAAACTGACCTAATCTACAGAAAGAGCTCGATCCTGTGTTAGGCTGATGTTTCACACTGCCTCATCCATAGTATTCCCCATAGACTGTTTCAGGAGAGGCCAATCAGATCAGAATTAGTGGTGGAAAACTCAGATGTTGAGATAGCACAGCAGTTAGGAAAAGGAAACAGGAAGAAAGGGGGCAAAGGGGAAGAGGGGGGAAGGGAAAGAGAAGGATAGGGTTGGGGAAGAGATTGGGCAGGGATGGTGAAGGGGAGAGATGGAGAAGGGATGGGGAAGGGACCAGGAACAGAAGAGAGGGGGAAGGGATGGGGAAGGGGAGGGGAGGGAAAAAGGGGGAAAGAAGGGTAAAGGGGAGTGGAAGAGGGAGGAGAGCAGAGGAGAGGAGAGGAAACTGGAGTCTGGAGATGGTTTCTAAAGCAACAGAACCCTGAAGATACGGTCTGATTTTCCAAAGTGAAAAACATAAACTGAACAGCCCATGCAGCATTTTTGCCAACTGTCACTGGGGTGGCATTTCTGAAATCTGGTGGAATGACTCATCCCAAAACAACATCTGTTGCCAACAAGGTCTCTCCTCCAGGTCTAGTTACTTGAATGAGAGAGCTGTAAAGAACAAAATAGTCAAAGGCAACTCCTAGTCTGGGGGTTCAGCTCTCAAGCGTCCTGTGAAGTCATCCACTCTCCAAGGTGCCTCCCCAGCCTACCAGACAGCAACCTAGGTGACCCAAAGAAGGCACTCGCCCTGCTGGAATGAACCCTTTGATTATTAACACAGATTTGTCATTCGGCACCTTGTCACCCCCTCTCACACCGAGTGTACGTGCAGCATGCATCCTCCTGAGCCTTCTGCCCTCCACGTCACGGATTTTGCAGGACAGAGGAGGCACTGTCCTGCTGACAGGTAGCACAGTTCTGGAAGGGCTAAGAGACAGACACCCCTGAATTCAGTGGGAGCAGAATTAATCACAGCCTCCTCAGCGCAGCTAAGCACCCTCCTTTGGGAGTGCAAAATGCAACAAATTCAAAGACGTTTACCGAAGCACGGTTGTTTTGCTGAATAATTTATGTCCCTGAGACCTCTGAAAATGAGCAGCATGCACTTGAGCGCTGCAGTCGCTATTCAGTGGAGACAGTGCACATTGTGTTCAGTAAGCTCATTGCTTAAACACTGTTGCCATGACTATAAGAAAGTGATTATACTACTGTTTACAAGAGACTCTCAATAAGTCATTACACGAGTTTTGCCTCAAGTCAAAATTTTTGTGAGCAAAAAAAAATCTCACAGGTATAATTAACTTTGTGATCAAGATAATTCCATTAAGAGTCTTTGAAACCTGAACAAATCGTATGGCGAGGAATGAAAATATGTAAGAATTACAAGTGACTCTGGACTGTACACTCTGGTTTTCTGACTGTTTCATTAGTTCATTGGTAAATTCCACAGAGAAGGAAAGTCCTGCTAACTAAATAACTGTTGCAACTCGTCTTCAAGGAAGAAATAATTTACAGGGTAAGCACCAATGTAGGAGTTAGCGGTGATGAGTAACTCTGTATAAACAAACCATTTTGTACACAGTGTAAGGAGAAAAAGACAAACTAAAGATAAATGTTTGGGATTATGAAATATGGCATTTCAGCATCCTGGATCAATACCTGGAGCACTCAGTCCTGAGTCCCTAGTGTATATGTCCAGTACATGACCTCTTTATCTCAACAGTGTGTTGATGATCAATAATTTCCAAAACTAAGTTACTCTGAAGCTGTCGGAAAGTCTTCCTCACATTTCCTAAGGACAGTAACAGGGCGCAGAACACAAAGCAAAGAGATGATTAATAGAGTGCTGGACTACGAGTCAGGAAATCTGGGCTCTGTTCCCAGCTCTGCCACTGACCTGCCGTTTGACCTTGGGCAAGACACTTGACCTTTCTGTGCTTCTGTTCCTGCGACCATTCTTTGTCTATCTTGTCTCTCGAGGCCCTGAGGTATGCAGGGAAGGGCACAGTTCTCACTGGGTGTTTGTTAACACCTACTGTGGGGAGGTGCCTGCAGAGCTCTGTAATAAAGCCAGGGTACCACAGCGATGGCTGTTGCACAATAACATGTTTTGTTTCAAAGCAGAGTAGCCAAAATGAAACTTCTTGGGGTTTCTTCTGCTGGTCCAAGACCTTACCAGCTCTGTCAGTCAGCCTCAGGCTCAGGCAGCAGGTAAACGGCTTTGCAAGACCTGCTTCCTCACTGTGTCACAAGCACTTTCATGCTGATTTCTGATTGGCAGCAGTTTGTCTGAACCTTGATTCAGAGGTGGCTTTCAAAGTGCACCACAACAACCGAGGGACACAGATGAAAATTGCTACAGGAGCCATTTCTGAACTAAAGGAAGTTCTTCAGGGAAATGGCAACACCTGTATGTGAAACCACGGGCATGATAAATTTGCATATATATAAAATCCTTCAGTAAGCGTGCTGGAGTTTTGTGTTTGTCATGTTACTCAATCAAAAGTACCTCTCAGACTTCCTTCCATCCTGAGCCACAGACACGAGCCTTCCCCCATCCCTGCACTATCGTCCTCTTACCAAATGGGAGGCAACACGCAGGACCAAGTGGCTGCAGCTGCACCCCAGCTGCAGCCTCACCAGAGAGCAGATGACTCCAGCACAGGCTGTCAGCTCCAGTCCCACTCTGCTCCCAGTCTGCCACAGCACCAGGCACATGCAGTGCTTGGACGCAGCTGACTTAATTGGGAGATTAATTGGAGTACAAACTGCTGTATAATGAAGAGCAAGTAAGGCAAGAAAACATGAAGCATATATTTATGATTATGAAAAGAAAAGTTGGGAAATGCCTTTCCTTCCTAAAGAGAAGGGGCAGCAAAGTAAGAGGCACTGCCACAACCTGCACTTTCACTGTGAATCTTGGGCAACACGCTGCCTCCTATAAAAACACAGCTCTGGGAGTCACATCATTACGGAAAAGACTCATTTGGGTTTATGTTTCCAGTCCCTATACCTGCGGGACAAAGGCTGAAAAGGTGATTTGAGTGCACCTCAAAGGCTCAAAACACAGAAGTCAAATAAGAAGAATCCATCAACTCATATACATTGACCGCAGCTTTGCCAAAGCAAACGTTCAGATATCCTGTCTCGGGCTCCATCAATAATGAATTTGGCTTCTAATGCACAAAACTCACCATCAGATCTCAATGCACTTTACAAAGGTGATAAATAGTATTTTTCACAGAGAAAACTAAGGTTTATGGAAGTGAAATAAAAGGAGTAATCTGTTGAATACATCCTAGAGTCAGAGTGGAAACATTGAGCTCTTAGTTTTTAGTGCACACATCTAAGAACTTTTGCTTGAGAGATGAAGTTAGGTGTTAGTGTTGGCACTTCAGTACAATTACAGATTAATTACCTGCATCTAACAATACTTCGGAATAACTTGACAAGGCGTGACGAATTCACAAGCTGGCTCTCAAGTGGCTATGGGAAGCTTTTCATGAGAAATGAACGTTTGTGTTTTCATTTAAAAACAAAACAAAACCAACACCACAAACCAAGCAGAAAATAACTGTCTCATAATACTGTTAAGTTGAAAAAAAGTTATCCAAATCTCAGCTGGCACCAACTCCTTTTCTGCAGCCAGGACCACTTGCCTCTTTCACTGCTCAGAGCTGTTCCAAATTGTAGCAGCATGGTATGGGTCCCTGTCACATCGACAGCCAGGGATTCAGAGCTGCGGAGAACACGAGCCTGTCATGAATCCCACCAGCTTCATCCTGCTGCTGCTGGCAGTACCAGCACTGTGAAGTCATTCTGGGGACTGCTGACACGCAGACCCCACAGAGAAGCCGAAGAGCAAAGACCTTGTTCCTCTCTTCTTTGGAGCAATCAAAAAGGCCAAAGCTCTTCCACGTACCTTGTAACACACTGCATGCCCTATGAAGTGCTGCACAGTGGTTTCCTTACTCTGGAACTCCACAGCAGTGAGTGTGAAGTCATTATACCGCAGGGTTGGGCCCTCAGCAGAGACCACGGTCCCACGTCCTAGGCACTGGGATGGTGCTGCCCGCAGACCTCAATAAAGCATAGAAGGGAAACAGTGGCACCAGGGGTACACATGCAAAGTCACAGAGAAGTTTGCTGGCAGAGCTGTGACCTCTATCCTGCTGCTCTGTCAGCTGGAGCAGGCTGCCAGCTGCCAGCTCCTCCTGTACAACCTCTGAAGTGCAATACAAATGGGGCAATGGAGATATGACCCCTCCCAAAGGTGTCAAAGAGACCAGGATGGAGCCATTCTTTCCCAGTAATTAGATATAAGTGAAGTTTCAGTTCCATATGCCAACAGGCTTGATTAGAAAGGCAGACTGCAACTGGCTTGATTAGAAAGGCAGACTGCAATTGGCCTCTGCAGATATCTCGGTAGAAAGGACCGTTGCCAGCAGCTAAGACGAGGAAGATAAGCACGTTATGGGCTTTCCTAGCCTGCTAACTGACTAACCTACTTGCTGGGGTTTTTTTTGGTCACTGCAGGCTAACTGAAGACCACATATACCTTCTGCAGGCAGTGTTCATTTTCAGGGGAGGAGTAGTAACAGTGAGATAAGTCAAAGTTTCAGCAACGCAGCTTCTCTGACTCAGACGTACCTTTCTAAGGTTCAGATTTCCCGACAGAGTAGCTAACATTTTTGCTGGAGTCACATTTCTCAGTACAGAAGAAACAGAAGCTGTTTCACTCTCCTTGGTTGCGCTGCTACGCACAAGCACAAGGGACTCACTACCTACAGAAACTACAGAGTGGAGGAAACTTTCATTACATGCATTCAGAGGCTAAAAAGCTTCAAAGTAAACGATTTGACTGCAGAATTAGGACTGAAAAGGCTCCCAAACTAGCAGACACTTAACAAGTTCACTTGCTGAACTTTTCATTAAACAATACCCTTTACGCTGCCTCCAGGGAGCCGTCTGGATTTTGGTTCAGAGAATGTTCCCATAGCCAAGGGGAACTCGGATTTTAAGCGGCGCCCAGGTTTGTCCCAACCAAATGGCTCCCAGCAGGCAAAAAGACCCATGACAGCAAATCAAAGTTCTCTACCCACAAAGGCAGCGTGACTCATTTTATCTGACTCAGCTACAGAAACTGTCTTTATCCAAACCCAGCTCTGCTCCCACTGAAGCACAAGGAGCAGACAGCGGTCCTCCACCTCACAAACAGAACATTTCATCACCTTGGCACCAAACACTGTTTCTCAAAAGATCCCATCCCAGCTCTTCAGAATGGTCTGCGCTTTAATCCACTCTTGCTCGCTGCACCATAACATCCCTTCGCCCCACAGCTGGTCGCCTTACCCTGTTCGCTTTCAAAGAGCTTCCACATACATCCAGAAACAAAAAATGCAACTACTCTGCAGGGTACCCTGGCAGCCCGCTAGCAAACAAGGCAAACAGCTCAGGAGAAGGGGGAAACGTAAACCTGGGCCACAAATAGCAGGACACGACCCTTCCTTTCAAAATCCTTGAGGGTCTTTGGTGTCAGCACACGGCAGTCCACACCTCAGCAAATATAGCATGGATCGTAAGAAAAGAAAGGCTAGGAAACAGTGTCAGAGCTTCTAGGCTCCTGTAAAGGATCTCCACATAAAATAACTACCTAAGTCAAAGTTTTATGAGCCAAACCTGGCTCTGGGCATCCCTGACACCCAGTAGTGTCTTTGGGGAGCCACAGCAAACCCACGACTCTTCTAGATCTGTCTTGCTGTTGATGAGAATTTAGGGGAACAGGAGGAATTAACCCATTTCCCTCCTCCTTGGCTACACCATCTTTATGGGACTGCTTCCCCTTTTCTTTTTCACCTGCTTGCAGACTACATCTGGGGAGCAGGCTGCATTCACAGACATTCTTCTGAGTACAGAAAACAGTAACAAGCCTGCCTTAACATGATAAATTCAGTGCAACTTTGAGAGGAGCATAAGTAGAACCTGGGACTGATGACAAACACCGCTTAACATGCTCAGAGGAAGACGTCAGCCACCAGGGTGATGGCTGCAATGCAACAACCTGACCAGACTAACACACCAACACCAGCGAAACAGAGCTCCCGGCTTGCACGGAGCAAAACGAACGGTGTCAGAGAAACTAAGGAACTGAACGGCCCGCGGGGATTTGCAACTGCGGTACAAGAACTTTGGTATTACCAGCTCAATGCTTAAGCCACTGAGGAATGCCCTCCAGAGCTAACTGTTTATACAGAACATCAATAATATAAACAGCTAAGTGCTGGAGGGCATACATACACATGCATATATATGTATGAAAGAAAGACAGAATACTTTATCTGTTCCACTCTGCACCATGAAAAGTAACACCACCAGATAAATAAACAAACGTCAGCTCTTGGGAAATGTGGGCAGGCAGAAAGCACAAAAGGTTTTCCAGCCATGTCCAGAAGAATAAATTTCTCCTCCACATGTACCCACACCCATCGGTCCAGCTCAGAAATCTGGTCCCCGCTCTCCAATTAGAAAACGCTGCTGCCAAAGATGCTTTCTCAAAAAGCAAAGTAACGCTGCCAGATTAAGCCCAAACCCAACCCCACTCAAAAACTCTCTCTTCTGCTGTTTTAAACTGTCCGCTGGGAACAGACAATTATCAAATAATAGTATAAACAACATCAGATTATCACTTCAAGCTCTTTGATATGTTCAAGTGAACGCTGTTTCAAACCTTATCGAGTGTCAAATATTTACTCTGGAGCCCAACTGTGTAAACGACCCATCCCATGCCACCGAACGCGGCAGGCACACTGGTAACAGGAGCAGAGGGATCTGCAAAGCGAGGGAAACAGCACAGCTATTTTCAGCAGAGGAAGCGTGGGGACAGTTTGGGGTTTTGCAGAACAGAGAGCATCCTGATAGCCAGAACTCCCCAGAGCGACAACTGCCTTCGCACTTATCTGCATGGAGTTTTTTTGACCTGGTGGAGCGGCAGCAAGGCAGGTGGAGCTCTGCAGTCCCCCCGTGGAGTCAGAGATCTGTCAGATCCCACATCCTCAGCCTGAGACTCCCGCGCACTCCCACTGTGTGCCTCCTCGTGCCAGAGCTGCACCTCCCACAGCTGAGGCTCAGAACCGCGCCGCATTCCTGGACCCCACGCGCCTCCGATCTGCCATCTGCTCTCAGCAAAAAGCCTGAAATTAGAGGAATACCCACGGGTGCAAATAAGGCTTCCACCGGATTTCCCCTTGGGAAACACCCCGCAGAGGATGTGTTCTGCTGCCTCAGAGATGGTTCTTCCCCATCCATTCACGGGCTCACTCTGCCTCATCCTCCCTGTTTCAAGGGCCCTTGGGATACCTGGAAGAGCGAATTCCACCTCTGGCTGTGGGCAGAATGAAAGCAAGACCCCATCATTTCCTGGCCCATTGCTGCCCTCTGACTTTTCAAGAACAGGAACACAAGGCTGGGCATTCCCGCCAACAACTTGAATTCATCCCACTTTGACGAATTTAACATTTGCAAAAACGTTCTAAGGAGCGTTCGGAAGGGGAACACATGCCTGTGTTACACAGTGACGTGACTTTGAGCTGATGTCTTACTCCGTTCCTTAGCGAGGCAGTACTGCAAAGCAGCGAAGAGGAACGGGTGTGGAGAAGAGTGGAAGGCTCCAGGATGTGCAGTGACACCACCACCACATCGCTGCTTCATGAGCCAGCAGTTCTGCAGCGTCGAAACATGGTTCAGGACCCTAGCGTGATGCTCGGTGAAGTCACGCACCTTGTCAGCAGGATTACCGAACGCGAGCATGCAAAGCAAGGGGGACTGGGGCAGATCCTTCCCCTGTGACAGACACATGCACAGAGCTGCAACGCACAACAGCACGAGGGCCATCGTACAGCAAAGAGCAGGGTAACGAGCCCCAGCATTATTTCAGAAACATAGGCAAACCCCTCTGCGCTGAGAAGATGAAAACCTTTTGGTATTTTCTTTGGAGCTGTTTCATTTAGCAGTTTCAAACAGCTGCCTCCAGCTATTTCATAATAATAGTAACAACTAGTCAAAAAACAAAAACAACAAAAACAACCACACAGGCCTGTTCCCTGACTTGAGAAAGCAGAGTTTTCTGGGATGCACACTGTTATGCAAAAGCCTTTTTTTTTTCCTTTTCCTTAAGTCAAGTGCAAAGCATTTCATTAATACACACTGGAAAAATAAGATGATGGCTTTACTGGTTGTGACAAGGAAGGCGGGGAGATGCAATCTGCACACCGAGTCAGGTGGAAGCGCCTCAGCTCCCTTCGGACACAACGGTATCACCTTGGCACTTCCATCTCCGCCCCACCAACAACGCTGAGTGTGCCCATCTGCACACCGTAGCGGGCTCCCGGGTGAGAGGGGAGCAAATAACCACGGAGGTCCCGGTTAGAAGACGTCAGGCACCCAGAGCGACAGGTTTATGTCAGGAAGGGAGGGAGCAGCCTATGTGGGGCCGTTCACACTGCAGCCGCGGGCCTGTCAGGGCGCAGCCACTGCTCCGAGCACTTCGCGTGTGCGCTGCAAGAGCCTGGTACGCTCGTCCTGTACAGCAACAGGAGCCCAGGCTTTGCCTCTGTGACACATCCAGAGCAATTTCCAATTGAAAAAGGTCAATGTGTTGCTTGCAACAAGCCGGTATCTGGAAAATTCCTGTAACTCCTCTCCACGAAACGCGTTCGGTGACCACAAGAAGCCAGCCCTCGCCAGGCAAGGGACACGCGCGTTCCATCGGGACCAGCTACGCGCTCTGCTTCCCTAGCATTTGCCCACCTCAGAAATAATAAAGCTAAACTACACACACTGATGCTAATTGTTGTCACCCCTCGTCTAATCTAGGGCACAGAAGTTGACCGAGCCCACGTGGGACGCAGCAGCCAGCTGCTGCCCCAGGTGCACGGAGCTGCCCCAGCCACCTCATGCTGCTGCCTGCGGCCCTGGCCAGCGGAACAGAACCGGGGGCACGGCTCTCACCGCGGACAACACCTCGATGTCACTTTCCACCCCTGCCCCTACTGAGCATTTGACACCCTCAGTGCCCCCCCCTGGCGCTGCTGGGCCTGTCCCCACCACACGACACATCGGGCTGCGACCGAGCGAGCGCAACCCCCGGCCTCCGACCCCAAGATGGCGGCTGCCCGCCGGGGCCGGCCCCACCTTCGCGCCTCGCCTGGGGGCCGGCGGAGCCCGGGGTCC
>VXAV01011722.1:14333-25467 GCA_013399715.1 Alectura lathami
TATTTAAGGTATTCTTGTTACCATGCAAAACTTCTTTGGATTTATGTCAAGCAAACAGCACAGAGCACAATACCTGAACCAAGTTACGCAGGAAAAATCTGTGAGCTAACACACCACTTAAGGTAAAAATACTAAGTTTATAACACACAGCCATGTCCTGGATCAGAATTCTCCTTTTTCAGTAAGTTCATAAACGTTTCTGTAACTTGTAAAAGTACGTTGTCAAATTAATTACAATGTACTCTGCCTGAAAATAATCCTGATATTTCTTTTCCTTGCATAACTTCTTGCAATCATTTCATCATATACACCTCATGAATTATTTCACAACATAGGTCTCCCTCCAGTACTGGCCTAGTCTGTCATAATATCTGTTTTGAGAAATTGCTGCTGCCTTCCTATAATTACTACAGCAACTTTTTTCCACTTCTCTGAAAATTCTTTGGCTCAGTTACAGTGTTCTTACACCAGAAGAGACATATGCATAAATTGAAAGACAAATAATGTTACAAAATAATCTCATGTTCATTTCAATCATGACATTAAAAAGTGAAGAAAATAAAACTTTGTACATAGTATTTTTGTGGATATAAACGGCCATGAGACAGCAACGACTCAAAACTGAAGTCTCCATTCAAGATGACTCTTTTATAGCCTCTTTTATAGACTCTTTTATCTACAAAAAAATAAATAATAATATTCTCAACTTTTTATCAAAAGAGGACTTGGAGTAGCCATGTTTTATTGTTATCTTGTATCTTCATCTGGAATGATGAAATATTTTAAAACAGGCACTTCTTATCAGCTTTTTGGAGAACTGGTTCCCAACAAGGCCATCTGTTATTGTCTTCTGAGGAGAGACACTGAGACTTTCAGGAGATGAGACAGGTTGTGGCAGATGCTGTAAGAGATCAAATAGAGACCAAAACCATGCAGTTTATTATATTCTTATGTCACAAATTACTGATGTACATCTTCCAGTCGACATTTATTTTTTATGTAAGTTCACAACGAATGTTTTTAACATTACTTGCTGGCATAGGCGTAGTAAATCTGTCGATATAAAATGAGTACAAATAAAACCAATTTTCCAGTAGACGACTTATTGCTTACACTTTTAGTAGGCACTAAATTCCTTCATCTTTGGCAGCACCATGATTTTTTCCATGTCTTCCTTTTGTAGTAAAAATCAGAATAAAATTCTCTTTTACTGTCTGCCAATGTGGACTAAATCTAGTTCTACTAAGGAGTTCCTCCAGTGATTTTTAGAAGAACTTTTTCTTCATTGCTTGTTAGGATTTTCAGTTTTGTTGCCTTTTTCCACTGATCCCAGTTTAGTACAGTATTGCTTAGTGAAACCTTTCCTTCTAAAGCAGAGAAAATCCCAACCTAATAATTCCTGACTCTCATTATAAGCTATTTGTGTAAACAGAGAAGATTCAACCCAGATGAAAGGACACGGGAGGATTAGGAACATTATTCACATTTGTCGTGGTTTCTAGCATAGTCAAATCTCAGAAATAATATACGCTTGTGTTCTACAGTGAGAGATATATCTTATAGGTATACTCATATATGGAAGGAAGACATACTCTTCTAAGGAAAAGATACATTTTTGGAGAAGGAGTGATAATCTACATTGTGTTAAAACACATCCTTTTCCCAAGCACCTTCAACCATGAGTCCCTGGTAGGATGCAAAATCACTTCAGTATTTGTCTGTAACTCGTTTGCCTACGAATGGGAAAAACAATCCATACATTGAAAAAGTTAAAAAAATTTTGTCTCCTATTTTCTCTTCTTTCCTCCCGCGAAAGCAGCTGCTGCTTTCTTTTATCAATTTTTTTACCTTTTTTTTTTTTTTTTTCTGGCAAGAAGTTGATTTCTGTCCAGTTTAAATTGGGAATGGCAAAGTAGCTTGCACAGCCAGCAGTTCCAGAAGCCTGCCTGGTGAGTTTTTGTTGAGCTGAAGTATTCTGGTTTGAAAAATAAATAATTCACTGTCATAACACCATTTTACTTGTCAGCTGTGAGGTTCCATTCTGTTGTATTTTACAAGGTACCAGGTACATTCAATGATCTCAGGATTACAAATATAAAAAAAAATAAAATAAAAAGGTAATTTTAATGACATACAGAAAAAAAAAAATTGAACATACATAGAGTATTAAAAGTGATCCCGTTTTATACCTCTGAGCTTGCAAATTACCCTGAGATGCTTTAAAAAAAAAATGCCACGAGAAATTTAAAAGATGGCAAGAAAGGCAAAATATATATATAGACATATATGGGTGTGAATTTGAGGGAAAACTCAGTCAAGGCCTTTGAAGGAGTAAAACTTTGCTGACTTAATGCAGAGTTAATATTTAAAGTGCTCCCATATGGGAATGATTCACTTCAGCTACACTGTAGGAGTAAAGACAAGCTGTTACCTCACTTACAAGCTTATCTTCCCCAAAGTGAACAGAATTCTGGCATCTTGCAGGTTATGGAAGCAGTAGGAAAACGCAGTCAGAAGACCTATGCTAGACCTGTCATTTCGTTCAATGGGTTTAGTTTTCACTTGCCTCACATATTTCATCATTGTAGTCAAGCACTCTTTTCTGTAATTATAGCTTTTAGCAATTGTATTTACAGGCTTATGAAGAGGAGTGATAAAAGACCTTTAAGCTGATTGCACACCATGCAGAGAATGAAAATATTCCTCAGTGATTATATTAACTGGCTTTATGACCCTTTTGTGCTGCCAAAACCTCATAAAAAAGCACATAATATGAAGTGAAATGCATCATTGCACAGGTGCAAATGGCTACACAAGATGCAAGGAAAGCAGGATCAAGCCAGTTGTACCTAATAAACACTTTCAGGCCAGGAACTGTTGCAGACTGTCATATAAATACTTCACATGTGGTTCTTTTCTAAAAAGTGACTATAAAATGCACTGTGGTTTTTTATAGTATTTCAGTGATACTATATGACATTTTCTCAACTTATAAGTAAAAAGTTTTTTTTCCAATACACACATTAGCAAACTCCATGTGAGCATTCAAACACATTTTTCCTTTCTTCTAATGCAACATAAAGACTATCCTGACTCAGTTTTGTCACACTGATACCTTTGTGAACTTACAGACTTTATCCTCTTACGGCACAAAACAAATCCAGGCATCTGAATACGGAGGTAAATGTTTTGAAAAAATGCGTGTGAAAAAACTGTGCACAGCAGTTATATATTGAATGTCTGAAGAACCAGACTGATTATATAATACAGTCCAAGCTCTTCTTCCTGTTGAATTCTTCAGAGTTTTGTTCTCTTCAGCGTTTTGCCCAAAATTGTAGAAATAAAAGCCAAGCACTTTTAAGCTCATTGAAGATGCTATATTTCATACAAAATGGCCTTTTTCATTTAATAGTAGTGTGGGTAAAATAAAACTTAGTTTAACAGTTCAAAATCTATAACAAAGGCTACTTAAGCTCAATTATTCCCTGCAGCCACAAAACTCCCATTGTTTAAAACATTACTAAATGTGAATATAGGCTATTGTCTGTATCTAGAGACAGTGTGAATAAAGTGCGTTCATGGGAATGACTTTGCAGTGCTGGGAAAGAAGTCTAGGTAATCTCACAGGTCATTTCCCTGCTTATGCTTTGCATTGGCATGCCCTGCAGTATTGGAAATGTGACTAATTTCCTAACAGAGAGGTTATCACAGCCTGAGAACTGTGAAAAGAGGATTGCAATGACTTAACACACACATTCATTTTGTTTCTCCTTAATGTTGCACTTAAAATGCAATGTATTCCACTGTTCACCAGAGTTCTCCAAAGACAGAAGTAACCAAGTGCAGATAAATTTCAGACAACTGAGAAATTGTTCAGCTGTCCATGCATACGCAGCATAATCTCTGTACGGAAGGCAGACGGGGCTGGCAGTCTCACGCATGAACAGCATTTCTACACACTGCGAAGGGCTTCCAGCATTTTCTCGTCTTGTGGGAAGAAACTGTCTCAAGTGTTTGACTTTTCATTAGGCAAACACACATCAGACCCCATGGGGTGTTCCTGGGGGGCCATGGGGCTGTCCATGGTGGCTCAGGGCAAGCCCTAGCAGCCAGGTCTCATCCCAGCACCCTGCCAGAAGCAGGCAGCTGAGGACACTGGGGCAGCCCCAGATCCATTACTAGGCACTTCCCTGGGGTCAGGAACAGACCAAGGCCATGCTGGGCGTGGATCCTCAGGCTGCCCCAGCTGGGCAGGGGCTATGTCTGGGCAGGCCAGGGCTGTGGGGAGAAGGAGCCTGGCACTGCTACAGCCTCACTGGGGCAGGGGCTGGCAGATCATTGGATACAGTGGGGGTCTGGGCCTGGGCAGGGTGGGGAGCCTTGTTGGGTGGGCAGGGACACACATAGGTGGAGGTATACTCAAAGAAGTGAAAATATGTCCCACAGGTTATAACAATTGGTTCATTTGATGATAAAGATTTTTTAAAAATGTTACAGACAACTTGGAAAGGCCTGCAGACTTTAAAAAATGTAGGTCTCTTCATTTTCTGGCCCATTGGCATTGCCTAAAAGCAAGCTAAAAACAAAATTTTGTTTTGAAATGTTTATAATAGTACAATCGTACAAGTTACCATACTTTGTGTCTCATTTTCTTAATGTAAGGATTATTGTTATTATTATATTAGTTAGCAGTGTTCCCCAGGAGTTGGTACTGGGCCTGATCTTGTTTAACATAATCATCAATGACCTGAATGAAAGGATAGAGTGCACCAGCAATTTTGCTGGTGATACAAAGCTGGGAGGAGTGGCTGACACACCGGAGGGCTGTGCTGCCATTCAGCTGGAGAGCTGGGCAGGGAGGAACCTAATGAGGCTCAACAAGGGCAAGTGCTGAGTCCTGCACCTGGGGAGGAACAACGGCATGCACCACCAGTACAGGCTAGGGGCTGGCCTGCTGGAAAGGAGCTCTGAGGAGAAGGACCTGGGTGTCCTGGTAGGCAACAGGTTGGAGAGCCAGCTGTGTGCTCTCGTGGCCAAGGCTAATGGATTCTGGGGTGCATTCAAAAGACCGTGGCCTGCAGGGCAAGGGAGGTGATCCTCCCACTCTAATCTGGGTTGGTGTGGCCACATCCGGAGTACTGTGTCCAGTGCTGGGCTCCTCAGTTCAAGAAAGACAGGGAACTGCTGGAAAGAGTCCAGCAGAGGGCTACAAAAATGATTAGGGGTCTGGAGCATCTCTGTTATGAGGAAAGGCTGAGAGAACTGGGAAGGATTAACCTGGAGAAGAAGAGACTGAAAGGGAACCTTATCAGTGCTCATAAATATCTAAAGGGCAGGTGTCAAGAGGATGGGGCCAAGGTCTTTTCAGTGGTGCCCAGCAACAGGACAAGGGGCAACTGGCACAAGCTGGAGCACAAGAAGTTCCATCTGAACATGAGGAAAAACTTCTCTGAGGGCGTCAGAGCACTGGAACAGGCTGCCCATAGATGTTGTGGAGTCTCTGGAGATATTCAGAACCTGCTTGGATGCTTTCCTGTGCAGCCTGCAGTAGGGAACCTGCTTTAGCAGAGGATTGGACTGGATGGCCTCCAGTATTCCCTTCCAATCCCTGTGATTCTGCAGTTCTGGGATTCTCTCCATCACAGAAATTAACCAACGACTGTATTTCTGTTAAAATTTAATAAAACAACCTAGGAAATTACTCATGCTCATTTACCTCTAAAAGATTTAAGGAATTTTTTGTTCAAAGACAGTAACTTGAAGAGACATCCTTGTGAAAAATCATCATTTGAATCACTTCTGTTTAATGTAGCCTGAAATAGCAATAGGCTCTCTTCATTCAATATTAAAGTAGGGAGCACTCCAAATATTCTTCTTAGGATTCACATGCATTTGAGTGAGAGCAGGTAAGCATTCTATATGTACAATTTGAGATAACATCCTCATTCAAATATCACCTCGTTAACATGGAAATAAGGATATGAAACCCAGAATTCGACTTAGACACAGACTGCAGCACTAAGCATCGCAATGTCTAGATCCTAAGTGGGGAGCCATAATGATGTTACTAGATGCACAGACTCTGTGAACAGGAAAAGTACATGGAAGAAGAGTCAAGTATCTCAATGTGTTTCAAATCAATCTGGATGCTGTAGGGAAATTTCAGCACCCTCATCTGCCTCTGGCTAAGAAGAAATCCTTGGGCAAAGAGGATTCCTTCAATTCTTTCCACTTTTCTTGTACTATAACAAATTATTCTCAGAAGTTACCTGAGTGTGACAGGACAGGTAGGAGATATTCCCCTGACTGAAGAGATACAGACTTCCTTAGCCTCCCAAATCCCACCATATGAATAGTCAGGACTGCAAATTTTTGTTTCAGTGCTGCTTTTAAACACTGCCATTCAGCACTGTATACTCACTAGGGAACCCTTGACATTGCCTTAACAATGATGCAGAGGTAACTTGACTGTACTTTCTCCATTTTTCTCCACCTGATGAGTGATAAGCATATCACCCACTTCCACTGTACTCACTGAAAGATGCTGATTGTTGTTTTAGGCACTCAGCAATGAACCGTGAAAAGTAAAATGATTTGGACAGTTATCCAAGACATATATATAGCCTGGAAATGACAAACATCTGTCAAAATATATAAGCAAAATACAAACCTGTTGTATGAGAATTATGCCTGTGAGACATAACTCACTGTTTCTAACTGAACCCACACACTGTCTTGTGACTGTGTGTTTCTTGTTTCTTACAAACAAAGAGGTTACATTTATTAACACAGGTGAACTCCTTAACCATTTTGTTTATTTACTTGTTTATTACTGGCAAAAAAATGACATTTTTAGGTCTTGCTAATATCAGAGAGCTGGCATAACCCTCGCCTCTGCCTTCTTAAAGTTTGTTTAAAGCTCACAGTGAATTTATAAGCAATAAAGATTATTCTGGTTTGGGTGAGATATGTGCTATGGGAAGTGACTGTCCTCTGACTTGCCCTTCTAGGTATTTCTC
Organism: Alectura lathami; assembly: GCA_013399715.1. NCBI lineage: Eukaryota > Metazoa > Chordata > Aves > Galliformes > Megapodiidae > Alectura > Alectura lathami. The sequence goes on from VXAV01011722.1 coordinate 21,353, forward strand.
AGAATCTTAGAGTTTATGTGGAATTGGCTTCCTTGGAAAGTAGCATAATAAAGAAATATTGCTCTCATGTTGGCCAATGTCCACAAGATATTATTCCCCTGTTTCGATATAAGCAAACAATCTATTTGCTAAGTTAATGTTATATGTGTAAGGAAAATCAAATAATAAGTCTATAATTTACTTACACATTACTCTGACAAAGACTAGGAATTCTGACTTCTTGCTCTCCTTCATGAAGTCTTCCTCTCTGCTCTGGGAAGCCTACTGCACAGTGCAAGGATTACTTTAATTCACCACGAATAACGAGGAAGCCTAATTCTTGAGCAAGTTCATATTGTCATGGAGTGACATGGTAACTCTATATATCCCTGGTTTCTGAAAGACTCTTGATATTTCTTTATGAAGCTAGAAAACAATTTACTTCTCTAAATAATATTCCTAAATTGTTCGGTGTCCCGAGAGGTCAAGAGAGGAAAATCCCATTTGCTTTAAATGGGTGCTACACAAAAACTAGAAGCTGAAGACTTATTTCACATATAGCACTGTAGGCATAATATTTAGCTTATTTTCTCTCAGTTTTTTCTCCACATACCTCACTTAATATTTTATTACACATTAGACCTAGTTAATCCATAGTCTCTTTCTGGTTTCCTTTCCTTTCCTTTCCTTTCCTTTCCTTTCCTTTCCTTTCCTTTCCTTTCCTTTCCTTTCCATTAGGATGGCATAAATTGAATAACTTTCAATCACAGGTTGCTGTGGAGGCCAAAGTATAAACCCAAGTACAAAGGATCTCTCTGTACTTACCTTGGTTCTTGTATCCTGCTCTAAGCCTCTGTACTGACAGAATCCTGAGCTAGACCATTGATGTGATCAGTAGGACAGTTATTATTAATGCATTTATCATTTGTATCTTGGTTTGTTTAATGAAGGGTAAAGAAACAAAATAAATACTGTTGGTCATGGTTAACTTTCCTGCTAATAGTCTTAATTAGTGATTCTTAAATTTTCTTCTACTGTTAAATGATCTTTGAAATGTAGTTGTAAATGTGTAAAAGTCACAGTCTTGCTACTCATTTACATTTTTTCTTTCCTGGTTCAAAATAAAAGACACTGAATGTTGAAATTTTTCATATAATTGCCACAAAATAATTACAGAAGGAAAGCTGGTGGGTTTTTACACTAATCAGAGGTACAAAGCTTTGGTGTGTTACAATGCTGGCAAATGTATTGCTCTTTAATCAATGCAGAGGTGACAGCTTTTGTTCTTATCAGTGAGGAACTAGAAGCTTTAAGCATCAGATACTGTCTGCTGAAAACAGCAACAATTACATGAAATGTTTTAAACAGCATGATAGTCGCTCTGCAAAATAGGCTGCTTAGCTGGAAAATAGGTCTTCCAGATTTTTTTTGCAACGGCAATTAGAAACTGCAATCATGAAGTCCTTTTGAGGCTGGATCCTTCAAATGCTTAGTGCCTTCTAAGGCCTTCTATCCTAGAGAAGAAGCTACTCTGTGCCCTACAAACCCTTTTTGTTGGGAGAGGGGTTGGGAAGGGGAGCGGAGAATGGCTGTTTACCTACCAGCAGGCTTCCAGCCAGAACAGAGTAAGTCGTACAAGGAGGTGCTGTTTTTTCTTTTGTTGTCATGCCGTTTCCTTCTGCTTTCATGGCTCTGCTTAAAAGGGAAGAAGCTGGTCCCCATGGCTATAATTACTGGCCCACTGCTGATAGATGATTAGGGGGTAAGTCATGCTGACTCTGTGAATGGACAAGGGGAATGTAGAAAATTGGTAGCTGTGTGCATTGGCCTCACCACATCAGTTTATATTTCCTCACCTTTCCTTCAGCCTGTTTGTTACTTAAGTATGTGTGGCCTCAGAATAGGAAATGACAGGAAAAAGTATAAAAATAAATGAGTAGCTAGATGATGGGATATGGCTTCAAACAGTCTCATTCAATCTTTATTTCTATGCAGATCATTCAGGGAATACTTGTTAAATCAGAGATGTAATTTTTAAAAGTAGCATGCTTTATGTCAACACTGTTGGAATAAACGAAGTGGAATAGGCCTTTTTTCCCTTTTGTAACTGAAACTTCTGTAATTTCTCAGAGTATTCATAAAAATGTTGCATGTTTCATTTGGTGTTCATTAGAATGTAGTCTGACTTGCAATGAATGGTAATGCGGTTATTTTCCTCAAATAATTTTCATTTTGTTTTATGTAATGCAAATATCCAGAACATAACAGAACCAACAGATGATCACAATTATCATCTGAATGTGTTAGATAAGATCAAACCTCTTGTTTGTGAGGCTTACATATAGGAATAATTTCACTACTAGATGTACCTACAGTCTGTATATTTGGAATCACAGAGAAGGCAGAAGGATATGAAAAAGGGAGAACAGAAACTAGTAAGTAAGCTAAGTGGTTTTCCCAAAGTCAAGCCAATGACAGAAATGAAGTTGAACCCAGATTCCTGTCTCCTGGGCTAACACATAGAATCATAGAATCATAGAATCATAGAATCATAGAATCATAGAATCATAGAACGGCCAGGGTTGAAAAGGACCTTACAGCTCATCTTGTTCCAACCCCCCTGTCATGGGCAAGGCTGCCACCCACTGGATCAGGCTGCCCAGGGCCCCATCCAGCCTGGCCTCGAATGCCTCCAGGGATGGGGCACCCACAGCTTCTCTGGGCAACCTGTGCCTGTGCCTCACCACCCTCTGAGTGAAAAATTTCCTCCTAATATCTAACCTAAATCTCTACTCTCTTAGTTTAAAACCATTCCATAAAAACAAAGCAATATTCCCCTCTAAATCCTGCTCTCTGTGTCATGCCTGCTACCAAAGTTACTTTTGCCTCTTATTGTTCTCCCATGACCCATCCTTTAACTGCTCTCTGTGACATGCCATAAGCCATGGATGATGCTATCCAGAATAGGCTACTATACATCATTATTCTGAATTTTGAGTAGAGCAGCCTTGCAAAATATTTTCCATCCTCTTGAAAGTATGAGGGACAAAGTACTTACAAAAATTGCTGGATATGCCTGAAACAGCTCCCCTTTGCACAAGCATGTACTTCATTACAACCAGGAATTATTTGCAGTTTAAAGGGATTTTTTCCTAGGATAATACATCTGGAAACAGTTTATTTTTTTTTCCCAAAACTAATACTGTAGATTAAATAAACATCCAAACAAACAATATTTATAACAGGAAGAACGAAGTGATTCAAAGCACAAAAATGGCTGCTGACATTAAACGGCATGAAGGAAAGTGAAACAGCATAGTGCAGTGTGTGCTTCTTCAAGATGCAAGCAGTTGTGCCGTTCTTTGTGTAAGGCAGTCCAAGCAGAGAGGTACCATTACTGAGCTGGTAAAAATTTCTACCTGCTGCTACTGTTTCTCTTTTTCTAATTTTCCACTATCTGCTCCATGTTCTGGAAGAACTGTTACGCTGCTCTGGCAGCCGCTGTCATTCTGTCCCTGCTGCTGATTCACTTCTAGCACAGATGTGCTTGCAAAGTTTCTATGCTGAGTTAACCTTTCCTGCATCTTTTACTGTCTGAAATTTATGTAGAGCTTCACCCTGACTCACCAAAACATGATTCTCAACCACCTTCCAAGAGCTCACACAGCTCTAGCTTCTGGAACTTACATGCTCTGTTTGTTGCTTTTTATTAATTTTTGCTTCTTGAATGATAAACACAATGTTCTACCAGGGTTACATTCTTTTGTACTTTACAGGAATTCACCCAATTTAAATTACACAGTCAGTAACTTTCTTTTCTTGCTACTGACTCCTTTTATTTTTTTTAAACAGAAAAATACAGGAAAAGTCAATAGAGCTTGAAGAACAAGGTCTATATAGGAAAACTACTTTTTATTAATGCTTGAAGTTTACTTTCACTGTTGCTTGTTAAAGATCTAGCACCAACAAAGATAAATTGAACTCCAGATTTTCTTAATTTCTTCCCAGATGCTAAATTTGGTTGAGCAAGTGTGGCAACTAGGATACCTCATAGAAAAAAAATGTTAAAAGTGAGCAGCTCTAGCTGGACCACATCAGAATCATGCACTTTACCACCAGCACCTGTTTTCTATCTT
>VXAV01011722.1:33792-55336 GCA_013399715.1 Alectura lathami
AATACAAAGGTCATCATTAGGAAGGAAGAGGCTGCAGACATGTATTTCCAGTATGGGATTTTATTAACCTACTCAAGAGTCTTAAGGAGTAGAATTTTACCGGAATTTCATTTTTCCATGACACAAATGCTACATTTTACATGTATTTTACCAGACAGTCAGCAGATGTAAATCTGCAAATTGCTACAGTTAAAATTAAGTTCCATTTGAAATTCAGTTACTGACCAAGGGAGGGAAAGGGTAACCTAAAAGACTTAAAATTAGCTCAATATGTCATGTCTGTACACATATGAAATACTTAGATTTGATTTATGTACATCTATCAAGAACATTGACATCAGTAGGTGTTTCTTTTGTAGGTCAGCATTAAAACAAATAAAATTAGTTTCAGACTTTACCAAATCTGGTATTTAAAAAAAAAAAAAAAGAAACAAGTCCTAGGTAACTGATAAATTGGAGGCCAAAGGTTTAGCCAAGGCAATTTAGCATAGCCAAGATGATGTTAATTGTGAGGAAAGACATATCAATAGCATGAGAAAAATGTTGGCCAATGTAAAGGTTTAGATTGCATGGAACATATTAACTGGACACAGAAAAAAACAAATGCTTTAAAAACCAAAAGCACCATTACATATGCATCTGCTGATGTACTTCACCCCCAAAATAGTCTCTATAGTTTCTCCTTTGATTTTAAATTGGCATTCATTCAGAGTTCATAAAGCTTTCCTAGGATGGAAAGAAATAGACCCTTCCCCAGGAAAAAGGATGGAGTCCAGCAAAATGGCTGAGAGCACATCTACTTTGGACTGATCATCTACACAGTGAACAGTCCAATGATGAGGTAGCTGCAGTTTTATGACCACACTGTGCATACTGAAAGCCATGCATGGCTAAAATGACTGGCTAAAAGCCATTCAACCCCCTCATCAGCAGAGCCTCATGCACCATATGCTGATACAGATAGCTGAACATCTACTAGCCTACCCGCAGTGATAATCCCAAGTCCAGATCACACACCAGTGCTAGTGCACTCACTGTTGACCTTACCGTAAGTGTGCTACGGAGTCTGTCCAGGTATTTTCAACTTTGTGCATCCTCTGCCAGCTAGTGAGTACCCATCAATGGTAAATCTGGCTCAACCCCATCACACCACATTCTCTGAAGTCCTGTCACCTCAGTTCAGACATGTGCCCATCTTCCTGCTTGACAGACAGAAACAGAGGATCACCAGATGCATGCTTTCGTGCAGGACAGCATTGTCATGAGGCTGTGCACCCACCCCCCTCCACAGCTCAGGCTGGGACTGTACCAGCTACTGATTGTATCAGCTGTGGTCTTTGTCTCTCAGCATGACTCAGTAAGTCAGGCACAGAGCCAGGCTGACACGACCACATGGCCTCTGATCAAGAAGCAAGTTCCATTAGAGCTAAACACTATTTTTGCTGAGCAGTACAGACTTCCCTTCAATATGCTATCTATCTGCCTTTGCTGCTAGCCAGATGCTGGGCACAAACTGGGACAATTATCCCAGTGTGCTGTTCTGTAGTACATCAGTGTGACTAAACCTAACGCTTATACATTCACTGCATAAATAGAAAACAACTGACCAAAAAACTATGTAAGAGGTCCCAGGGAATGTGCGTCAGAACCATATTTTGCTTTGATTTTGTAATCCCATTTTTTAAAAATATAAATTTCTGTGTTTCAAAGATCTCCTTGGTAAATTAACATCTATGTAAATTAGCGCTGAAATCCAAATTGTGAGAAATTGAATCCTATAATCCACTGAGCATTAAGCTCAAGAGGTAGTCAAGATAACGAAGGAATCACGTTAGCAGAAGGTAAACTAGCTTGTAAATACATGGAGGATGGCAGCTTTGAAACTTGTCAATATTTCAGAAAGTGTTAATGAAAGGGAAAAGAAATACAGAACTTACAAAAGGTATTGAAAAATTGAATTTTGGGGTTTCGTGGGGGATTGGTTGTTTTCGTTAATTTGCCCAGGCTGGTACTGCAAAAATAGAATCAATAAATAACATTAAAGAAAATAATGAATGAAGGGAAAATATTTAATCTGAGACAAAAAAAAAAAAAATAAAAAGGAACACTGCTTTAAGAAAAAAAAAAAAACTTTTTTTCTTTGAATTAATCTTTNNAAAAAAACTTTTTTTCTCTGAAGTTAGCTTTAGAAACCATTTTTCTGTCTATGGCTTACTCCAAGTGAACTTTGTGCTTCAGAAGTCTAGCACTTGAGTCAGTGGAAATTGGAAAAAAAAAAGGGGGGGGGATCTACAGTATGTCTGCCTTTACAAATAAGTAAAACATAATTTCAGAACTCGCAGAACTTGCTCAGAACTCGCAGATAGATATACTATTTAGCAAATATTTTTTCATTATTGGTGCATTTTTTGGGTGTTTTTTTTTTAATTGCAGTAGTCACTTGAGTGTTGCTTAACAAAGAGAGGTATATATTCAAAGGCACAGGGCAGAGTAATCTTTCTGGTTTAGAAATACTAGAAGGAAAATGTAATATTGGGCTTTATGATGCATGATTTTGTACTTTTTCTAGTGTTAGAAGCTTCAAATAATTAGTTAAAGGAGAAAGAAAATTATTATTCCATCATGAAAATGGTAAATGTGAACAGGGAAAACAAGCAAACATAAAAAAAAAAAAAAAATGGAAATCACATATGTGAAATAAAAACAGAAATAGAAACAGAAATAAAAGCCTGTCCGCACCTTCTTTGTATCCTTCCCTTCAGGTGTTCATAGACATTGATAAGATCCTCTTCTCCATGACTGAACAGTTCCAGCTCTCTCAGTTTTCTCCCATAGCAGAGGTGCTCCAGTCCTTTAATTGCCTTTGTGGTCCCACACTGGACTCTCTCCAGTACGTCCATTTCTCTCTTGTATGGAGGAACCCAGAACTGAGCCCAGTACTCCAGTTGCTGGCTCATCAACACCGAGTAGAGGGGAAAGATCACCTTGCTCAATCTGCTGGCAATGCTTTGCCTAATGCAGCCCAGGACACCGTCAGCCTTCTTTGTGGCAAGGGCCACGCTGCCGGCTCATGTTCAACTTACTGTCAGCCAGAACCACCAGGACCTTTTCTGCAAAGCTGCTTTCCATCTGGGTGGACCCAATCAAGTACTAGTGCAACAATCTTAAATACCATAACAAATTCTGTACAGTTTAGGGGTCAAAAAAATACATGAAACAAACACTGTTCTAGAATAGTGATATGTATAATCTTTGATATGGAATACTAGGCAAGTGAAACTCAAATTATAAAGCGGTACACAAGCTGAGTTATTCCATAACACTACTCTGGAGCCTCATTTATTCTGCCAGGCCTTTCAGTTTCTCTCTCTGATAGGCATGTATGTCAGACTCCCTGAAATTTCCCTATTGGTTTTACTTATTTTGCTTAGATCTGTTGTTGCTCTTCTTAGGGCCATCTGACCTCATTAAATACTGTTTTCTGTCCCATAAATCACTTTCGAGAAGAAGAGGGTGAACTGTCTCTGATCTAGTTGTTTTTGGCAATCTTTCAGAAAGTAGTCATCTATCCTTACTTTCAGAAACAGCATCACTGTCTTCAGCTACCTAAATCTTCTCTTCTCTTCCCCCAAAGAAAACAAACACTGACAAGAATAAGAAACAAGGAATGAATTCCATTCAAAATTAAAATTGAATTCAAATAGGAAATACCAATATACTTTTTGAAAAGGAGCATTTATTTTCTAACTGCTTGTTGCTTGCTTAAAATGTTAGCTAGGTGCTTGTGAAAAGTAACAAAGGGTTTGATCTTTAGTCACCCAATTTAGCTGACACTGATCTAAGATTACAATTCTAGGTGTCTTACAGATCCTTATACAGGCCCTGTGCTCACCTGTGTTACAGCCTTGATTCAATACACATTTTTAGCTTAAGGAAGATAGGAAATCGTAGCTTACTTGACCCGAGCAGGATAACAGCTGCTCTCAAGGGTAAAGATTGCTTGGCTTAGAACGTAACCAGACGTAATTATGAAATCTGATCCAGCAAATGCTCTGGGGTAATATGTGTTTGCCAAAATTTGAACAAAGGTAAGACAATACAAGCAGCAGTGTGAAGTGTTTGAGTGTTTATATGAACATGAGATTGTCTAGACACTTTAAAGCAATGGTAAAGTCAGCTGTAATTTTATCAAAGTAAAACTAGGGTAGGTGGAGTGGGGAGGGGTGGAGTTCTGTGGTGAAACAGAGGTCAGGTTTAGGGAGACTGTATTGCTGGGATGTTCCTGTGCCTCAGCAAAAAGCCAAGAGTCAGTCTGTTCAGCTGCTGCTAAAAAAGAACTACTTGTGGGCTCACATGAAAATTGTTAACTGTTTTTCCCTTCCAGTAAAACAATTCCACTGATGATTCCCAGGCGATTGGAGAGTCATCATGCCCAGATGGCTTATAAAGCAGGTGTGACAATGTGTGCAATAATTTGTGGGAATAAGGTCAGACAAGATCACAGACAAGTCTACTGTCTGTCTCCACCAGCCCATAGGCTTGTGATGCGCCAGGGACTGGAAACAAACTCTACTAGTATAGCCACAGTAGACAAAACATTAAAAAAAAAAAAAAATCTACCATAGGTTTTCTTTTGTTTCAAGAAAGGGTAAAAGATATACTGGCAAAAGGACACTTTACTGGTAAAGCCTAGGCCTTCCAGAATAGCTCCATCAACAAAATATACCACTCAGCTAACAGACTGATGTGAGCCAGTAAATATTCTAAGTCTAGACCAGTACTTAGCATTGCATTCCAAATGCAATCTGGGGAGATGCTATGTGTTCATATTAAAACTGTAACTGACTGTGACTAAGTAATAATAATTATAAGCACATCTAGCCACCATGAAAACCATGCTTATTGTTTCGCATTCTGATATCATCTCAGTACAGCCAGGAAAAATGTCTGTGATGTGTCTTCTTTGCGAAAGCTACCTGTAAATTAGTTCTAAAAAAAATGGTCTGGAAGATGAAGGCTACTGGAATCTGCCCAAAGTCAAAAACCAGAGTTTGGTCAGCCTTTCCTGACCTATCAATAAAGAAAAAGATGACAGGTATGATGATGCGTTGATTAACCACATGCGCTAAAGGTGAATGGTGAGATAAATAGAAAGCAGATAATAAAGTTACTTGTTTCATCATACATCTCTGTGGAGCAGGGATTTCTGCCAGCAGCTGAGAGTTTTGCCCTTCAAAAATGTTTAAGCTTCTCGAGTGAAAATCTTTCCATGGTGTTTGTGCTTTACAGGTTTACAATTATGTGTTCCTCCAGATGTGACCTTCCCGTCCCCACACCCAACACACAGATGGTGAAAGGACTGGATCATTCTTCCCTTTCATAAATTCCACGTAAAGAGTCGAGGGAAAAGGAAAATTCCATGAGTTTCTTTTCATCAAACATTCTACAAATACTTCTTTCCTTGTAGAGTGACAGGACATAAAGGAAGGAGCCAAAAAGAAAAAACAGAACAGCTCAACATTAAACAGAGGATAAAGAGAATGAAGAATTTTAGATTTTTTTTTTCCAAATTATTTAAAAAACAAGGTCCGTTTTCACTGAAAAAAAAAAAAAAAAGCAAAAGATCAAAAGAAAGTCTCTTAAAAAATGTAATTTTTCAACGAAGTCCAAAACCTTAACAAGGTTGTTCAAGATAAAGAGAGCAACAAACATGCACTACAGAAAGTTCCTGCACAGTAAAGAATTTCTGCCAAATATCTAATCTAAACCTACCTTCTTTTAGTTTAAAACCATTGCCTCTTGTCCTGTCACTGCACTTCCTGATAGATTCCCTTCCTATTTTTTCTGTAGGCCCCCTTTAGCCACTGAGTTGTCCATCTGTCAGATCCATGTATCTCCAACTTCGAGACAAGAATGTCGTGTGGGACAGTGTCAAGAGCTTTGCACAAGTCCAGGTAGATGACGTCAGTTGCTCTTCCTTTATCCACCAACACTGTAACCCCACCATGAAAGGCCGCCAAATATCTCAGGCACAATTTGCCTTTAGAGAATCCATGCAAGCTGTCATCAATTCCCATTTTGTTTTCCATGTGCCTTAGCATGGTTTCCAGGAGGATCTGCTCTGTGAACTTGCCAGGCACAGAGGTGAGGCTGACTGGCCTGTAGTTCTCCGAGTCTTCCTTCTTCTGTTTTTTTTTTAAATGGAGGTTATGCTTCCCCTTTTTTAGTCAGTGGGAACTTCACCAGACCGCTATGACCTCTCAGATATGATGGACAGTGGTTTTAGCAATTTCATCTTCCAGTTCCCTCAGGACACTTGGATGCATCTCATCAGGTCAGTCAACTCTTTCTGGGTTATAAAGCTTAATCTCGAAAGCATTGTGCACATTTTCTAAACTCAAGATTGCAGAGCTGATAAAGTGTCATACATGTACAACGGCAAAAAAGACAAATTTACACTATTAGAATCAGATTATGAGTGCAATTTTAACAATGCTTTAGTTGTTAAAAACGGACAAAGAGAAGTCTGGGAGGCTAATTTAACATTCTCACATGAAAAAATACTGATACTGTGAAGATTTTCATCCTTCCTGACAAAGGCATAGTATGATCAATAGCTGTAAAAATGAAGCTAAACAAATTGAGCTAGAATTTAGGACTCATGCCCCTAGCAAGCTATGTAACTACATTGAGAAAAAGCCTTGGCAGATAGACTCTCACTTGGCACATTTTGGATGAGTTTAGATCTTTCATAGGTATGGTTTAACCTAGCTCCTTGGAGAAAGTGTGTATTTTATGCATATAGGAGTCTTACCTAGAAGACAAGATTGTCCATTCAGTCCTTGCACTGGATGGCTCAGTATTTATCAGCAAATTAAAAGGGTTAGGGACATTATGTGACCCTGATAGTGACTGACTGATATCCATGCATGTGACTATTTTCCCTCCCAAAACAAGGTATTTGCATTGAGACTGCCTGGCACAAATGTTCTTGTCCCATGCAGATGTGTTACCTCTGTTCAGCAGACTCCTAGCTGGCCCAATGATAGATGATGTTACCCTGCCACGTGGAGAGAGGCAGTAATGGGCAGGTGGCAAATTTAAAGCGAAGAGTGTCATACAGCCAGCCTTCACAAGCTGTCTGCTTGGCAAGGGCCATGATCTTGAAGAAACTGATTGAAAAGACATTTTCTTTCTTCTGTAATCTGTTACAAAATCACAAATGAGTTCTCAAAAAATAGGTCAACACAATTTTATTTACCTGTCAATGCACTTTTACATATAGCCAAGCAAACAGCAGAGGCTGAATTTCTGTTTCTCCAAGAACAGAAGCTGGTTGGAAAAGTGTATTTTTGAGAAAAACAGCTCTTAAATTTGTCATTCACAAGCCACTGTCTTCAGATTATCACTGTTTTCATTTGTGTCTTACAGTGTTCACAGCTTTCTTGATTGATATGTGATGGCCTCATAACACGCTAAGACTCAAGCATTTTCACATGTTGAAAGGCAAGTAATAAGTATAACCGTAACAAGTAGCAGGAATGATTGCTGTCATTGGGAACATTAAGATGTTGAAGGCTTAATAGGAGAGATGTTAGAATAAAAGCATGAAAGGTATCAGTAAAAGCAGAAGAAAATGTCTCAGAAGAAGCTAGAGTCAAACAAACATTCCTTGTGGAAAGAGTGACAGCGTGATCTTTTTTATAATACAATCAACATCACTGGGCTGTAGGCATTATTTAGTTCTGGAATTTTCACACCAGATTCTGTAATGTCACTTGTGCTAAAAGCTAGGAAGAAGCAGTCACCATGACTAATGTTTGCGATGTAACATGGAACTGATTGGCCCTGCAGCACTGAGAACCTTGTTCATATCTCTTACTCAAACACATTGCTATCTGAGGCTGAAGACGAAGAGAAAATAGTGTTGTTTTCAGAGACTGCACAACGAAGCAGAACACAGCTCTCTGGATATTCTGGCTATGATTAGTTTCTTGTGAAAGTATGAAGTGTGAAGAATGCTTTGAAGAAATTACGCTGAAAAAAAAATAAGAAAAATGACAAAGACACTTGCTGTAAACAACTTCAAAGGAATTAAAATTGCAAAAGCTGAGATAAGAACAGAGAACAAACTGCCCTTCCTGATGTGGTAGATAAGCAAATGGATTACCTGCATAGAGGATGAAAAGAGATTTTAAATCTTGAAGGTCCTGGGAAGAGAAGGTTGACTGAAGCAGATGTCAGCTGAAAGATGACACGCCAGCAAACATAGACTGAAAGATAGATACTGAACAGGAAAAACTCTGTCTTCCAGCTGTGGAGATAACTTGGGGAGAGTTCCTATGTGTAGGCCTCTTCTGTACTTAATTCTTTGATCTTCATTCTAATTGTGCTACTCTTTGTACTCTCAAGAATAATTAAGCTATGCATTGTTTTGTGGATGCCTTTCGTTGAAAACCAAGAACAAATACAGCCGTGGGCTCCAAAAGGAATACACTCTGTACAGGTGCCAAGGCTACATCAGTGTGCTCCCTCACGCAGCTTGAGAAGAGACGGCAGGACTCTACCACACGCTTCAATCTTCGAGCTGTGACAAAGAGGCAAATAGCTGCCTCTGCCTGCAAACTTCCCAAGATGGCTTTCTCTTCCCTGAAGTAGACTGCTGTACTGGAAACTGCTGGCTTAAATACAGAAGGCTGCTGGAATTAAGAAACGGGGTCTTTTGAAGTGTTATGTTTTCTGCAGTCATTTTTACATGATGCTTTTATTGCTTTTTCTAATGTCATCCAGGAAACTTAGTTTTAAACAAATGTTTTATGTTGTTTATCACTTACAGTAATGACATGTTGTGTAACAATTAACAAAAAAAAAAAGAAAAAAAAAGATTAAAAGGTCACGAAAAGTCTTTCCCCAGAAAATGAAAAGATTCTTTTGTATTGCTCACTAATTTTCTTTATTAAGGGTAAGTACTAGCTGGATTTCTGTATTTTCATTAAGATTGCTTAAACACACAGGGCTTTTCCCCCTTCCCTAGCAAGGCCAGAAGACACAATTCTTTGACAAATGACCTGGGATTTATGGATTTCAGAAGGATTATTGCACCCTGAGCCAGCTTCCAATCTCTGGGAAAAAAATAAAATAAAATAATCAGTGCTGTGGAAACTTCTGGTGTTTTGTGTGTTACAAAGGTATTTCTTTTTCTGCTTCTCCAAAGATTAATGCTTGCAATGAAAACATTATCCCTTGAGTTCAGTCATCCAGTGATTCACTATAGCTATGTTTAGATCAAATAATCAAGGCAAAAAAATCTGCAGGCTTGATATTCAGCAGTTCCTCTTTTTTCTCCCGATTCCATGGAAAGAAGATGGGAATTTAGTTCTGCCTGGCCCTGCAGTGTGCATCCTTCTTCAGGAAGCAGGGAGGTGCCCCGTGTTTTGCAAAGTGTATTTATGCCCATCAAGCAGATACGAAGAATATTCTTCATTTATAAATAATCCACACCATGTCTATTATCCTATGTTTTCCTGTGTTTGTAAATGGATGGCTACAAGATATTATCACTACTTAAGGCGAGAAGAAAAAAACAGGGCTGGTTTTCATAAAAACTCCAAAAGACATTGTAATTTCTTCTGAACAGGTTGATTCCCAAACTAACCTAGGGCCACCTATGAGGCTGTGGAAAATATTCTACCCTCTTGAAGAAGAAATATGTGTTTGTTTTTTTTTTCCAGTCCCGTCTTATTGGCACACACCATAGTGTTAGTTCTGCTCTCTGGAACACGGAGGATTAGAAAGCTATGATTCACTTAGCCTCAGCAGTTTTATGTCTGCAGTGCTATGTTACAACATTTTACAAGTAGGAATTTTCACCATGGCTGCATCCTTTCCACTATCTTTCCCCTAGGGATTCAGATGACCCATAGGCCCTGCATTAAAGGTCAGACAGATCCTTCGTACCTTTTTATTTCTCTTATTCAAACATAACTTCTCTTCGTTTGTGTAGTATGCAGAGCTAGTCTATAATGGTGAACGTCTGTAATTCTCATTAATTAGTGAAGCTGTGCAGTTTGAACGTTGCCAAAAACATTATCACTTTCTATATAAGCAATCGGCATAAGATTACTCTTTCCTAGACATCAGAAAGGAAGATGAATAACATGAGTATTGTTTCTATGTTAATTTTACTTTTTGTAGTGTTAGAGTCAAGTGAGCGACCCCAGTAAACTCCTCTCAGTACAATGGCAGTAAGATAAATACTAACTGAGTATCAAGCGGTAGAGAAAATATGTGCTCACTGCAAGTAACAACAGGAAGGCCGACTTGATCCCTCATAAGGTCAACATCCACTCTAAGCCAAGACAATTTCACTTAAATCATCAGAAGCCAAAATATTGCAGAGATGAGATTTATATGTAATAACTGAGCCTTGAGCTGTCATCCCAAAACAAATGCATCATTTTCCCCTCATCAAAGAGCAAAATCTTTTCCCAAATGTTAAAACGACAAGGGTGTGGGCAGAAGAATTGCCAGACAAAATTGGCTCTTTACTTGCTTCTGTTTAGCATATCAATCTGTGGCATAACTTCAAAGGCAACATTTAAATAAATGTCTATATGTTATTTTTTACGAAGGGGGGTGCACAGAGTAAAATTCAGGAGCCAGTTATGCAGCCTCTGCCTGAAGTGATCCTGGCATGAGGGGTAGGCAGTGAAAATCACTCCTACAGCATCAGGCTCATCAGCTCTCTTTTGTTTATCACAAATAACAGGTTTCTGGTTGTTATTTCACTTTTGTGTGCCTACAGGAAGAGGTAAATTGCCTGAAAGGGATTCAGGTTGAAATCTTTGCCAGTTTTCATTTTGTTTGTAAATCCCCCAGCCATCTTTTCACTGTCAGAGTACTACCGTCTGGGGAGCACAAAGGGTCTCAGTTTGTTGGTGTTACTTTACAAACGTTTCCTGCTGTTTTTTTCTACATGTTTTGTACGTGGGCTATAATGTTGAAATGATGAGGATACATCTCCTAGGCCAAGTCATCTTAATGAAACTCCGTCAGTTCCAAATATTTCACTATGATGAATGATGTCTTTTGTTTTTACACTTGGAAAATCAAAATGCTGCAGTTAAAGAGTTTTCTTACACGTCAGGCTATTAAAATCCTCTTTACTTTTATTCTTTTATATTCTTTTTATTTATTAGTTTATCCTAAGAATAAACCAAGAATAAACTAAGAAAAATATATAATAATATACATATATATATGTATACATCAGTTGAACAGTTCTGGACAATTGTCCAATCAGAGATGCTAACAGTTATCTTAATTAAACTGGATAGACAAATCTGGACTTAAATCTTTTTAACATAAAATCATAACTGAATGCAATAAAACAAATCTTAAGGCAACAAACATAGCTCTGTGGAAAGCAATGGAAATGTAGTGACCTACAAAACTTAGAGGAGTCTTGCTTTAGGATTTGTCTCTGAACCAAAAAGTAATCCTTTTGAAAAGATATTTTTCTGTTTTTCTCCTCCGCATCCTGGACTACCCAGAGATTTTCAGCTTCCCATTTCCTGAGTCACTCACTGCTCTTCGTTCTCTCTCCCACTTGGTGAAAGGAGAGATATCGTTTCTGTTATTCCTGTTCTCTAAATAAATAGGCATCTAATGGTTTTCTGATTCAACTCAAAATAACCACACCCAGCTGGTAGCCTCATTTCTTCTCTGTCTTTTTTCATTTTTTTCCTATTATTAATGTGACATAGCTGCTTGGATTTTCTCTCATTTCCAGTTAAATAATGTTTCCCTTTTCTCCTTCCACTTTCATCTAGAGAAAAGTTAGCAGCTCACCAGCACTTCTCAGCCATTGTGCTTTGGTGTATTTCCAGTTTGTACAGATTATTGTGGAACTTTTCCGTCTGCATTGCTTATTTCTTCCTTATGACCAGTATCAACATTTGGAATTTCTTGCTCACATTTAGCAATGAACAGGACCATTTCTAAAAGCTGGATATCCAAAACAGGGCATTTATCTAGAATCCCTCTACTGTGCACCTTCCCATACACATTTCATTTTACCTCTCTTTAACAACTATGGAAGGCAGGAACCACTTTCCAAAAGGTTCCTATCTTAGAGAACTTTAAAGGAAGCTTATGTTTTTGATTATTCCCATCCAAATAAAGCAGACAGAGGTGACTTCCACCATCAAGAGAACATTTCTGACTGACTGGAGCTGAGCCACACTGCTGATCAGGGCAGAACACAGCATGTGGAATTGACATTTATGTTAGCAGTAGTAAGGAAATAGCATCTATTCCTTAACATCGTCATATCTGTGAAAGCAGATGTTAACATCTGTAAAGGCAGCACTCTCAGGAAGTGGCCAGGCCCAGCCAGAACAGAGCTCCTTGTACTGGTCTGTGCACACCCTACCATTCCAGTCAGTGAAAAGTTTCAACAAATTGATAAACACAATGCACAGACTTTTTTTTTTGCACATCAACCGCCCGAAGAATACAAAGGTTGTTGAATTGTTGCTTACATGGTTTCCAGACAGAGACTTACCGTAATCAGGAAAAGGGAATGTTGTGCTAGGTTTTCATTAATATATAATTCCTTGTACTGATGCAAATCTACTGGAAATCTTCATTCTATTTGAATTAGCTTGGCTGTGAACAGTGTAATGTGGTTTGAAATCTGGCTAAATGATTGTAAACACAGAATAATGATAAACAGCAGCACACTGAATCAGAGAGAGGTGTCTAATAATGATACATCTGGTCCTGGTTATCTCCATTTATGATCCCCAAAAGGAAGTAAACAGCAGATGATAGTAATTTGCCTCAAACAACATATGCAGAGGAACCACACAAAGGTGTACAAACAGAGAATAAACTCAGGGAAAAGATAATTACATGAGATCCAATTTGGAAGGGTGTAATTCTGCAATGAGAGGAAGGAGGCTATAATCCAAAATGTATAGATATGTCCTCACTGGGAGGAAGAAATGTAAGCAATGGGAAAGCAGGGAAAAATCAAAATGACCTCCAGGATGCACTCCTGAAAGACACAGCAGATTTTTGAACTAAATGCACAAGAAGGTGAGCAGTCTCATTTCAAAACAGTCCCTTTCTGATAGTCTCTGCTAGAACTCTTATTTGCAACATTACAGTTTTGAGGAGAACAAGGCTAGTAAGGACAGAAAAAGCAGACGAATTTCAGGAAGCAGTGGGTAGAGCTTTCATGGCAAGAGACAATTTTGAAAGTCTGCTTCTCCTTTGCTACATGATGAATGCTGGGAAATTCGTAAATGAAAACATTTAGCTTCTTGTCCTTCTGAAGTATGAAAGGAGTTATGTTCTTTAACAGCTTGTTCCTTAAGCATGAAGAAGAATGAAGTCATAAACCACTCACTATATTCAGGGTTTTTTTGGAAGGTGGAGCCTTTAAAAGCTTTGTAGAGTCAGATTTGTTTCTCAGTTACAACTCTGCAATGTCAAAAAATCGCTACTGAAGTCAACTTTTCTTTAGTTCTCTTGTAAAATTCTTTGTAACACAGCATTTTCTGACGAACACTGATTTTTGCTGGCAATTTACTTAAGTTACTGAAATATTGATGTTTTTATTGGGTCACTATATTTTTTCATAAATAGCAACACCAAACAGGATTTTGATCTCAAGTCCAAATGACTGTGATGTGCTTTTATGTTCTCGGCTGTCTCTACAAACCTGTATTTTTTAAATTAGGGTTGGGTTTTTTTTGTCTGTTTGGTTGGTTTTGGTTTTGTTGTTTTCTGTTTTCCCTGTAATCTTGCAATCTCTGTAATCTTTCCAGAGACCTACGTTTCCATATGTTGGTAACCATGGAAGTAATTTTCCTCTAGGTCCTTTCCAAAAATTTGTTTAAGATGGAAGGAAAATTAAATGTGACAAACTTGAATCACAGAATCACAGACTCACAGACTGTTAGACATTGGAAGGGACATCGAAAGATCATCTAGTCCAATCCCCCTGCCGAAGCAGGAACACCTAGAGCAGATCGCACAGGAACGCATCCAGGCGGGTTTTGAATGTCTCCAGAGAAGGAGACTCCACAACCTCTCTGGGCAGCCTGTTCCAGTGCTCTGCCACCCTCACTGTGAAGAAATTTCTCCGCATATTTAAGCGGAACCTCCTACGTTCCAGCTTGCACNAGTCTCCTCTTCTCTAAGCTGAAGAGACCCAACCTTTGAACCTTTACTGAATTCAATTCCTTCTCTTTCAAAAAAACATGCATTTGAAAACAAAGTAGCGTGTTTTAAGACAAATCCAGAGATATCAAAAATAGTAGCCTCCAATCGCCATTGTGGACTACACAGTCAGGAGACTCTCCCTTTTCCTTACACATATATTTTCCATTTTGTCAGATTTATTGCTCTCAGTTTGTTTCATTTTGTATTATCTCACATTCCTTTATCATTTTAAGTAAAATAGTTTTCTCCTTATCTCAGTCTAGCGCCTCCTCCTTTCCCACACCTCTACCTGGCGTCCATGAGGGGAGGGGTGAAGGAGGGTGCTAGGCACTGCCCTGGGACAACCTTTAATTAAGCCACGACAGTTTATTGGTGCCCAATGTGGAGCGTGACTGCAGTCGGGATAACAGATAATAGATCTGACAGGAACATATTTTGGAAAAAAAAAAAAAAAAAAGGAAGAGATCCTGGAACCCAGAAACCACGTGACAAGGACAGGAGGATCTTGGGAGTTGTACTCCTTGGGTCTCCCATGTCTTTATCCTCCCACGTGGAAAGGAGAAGAGCATTTCGGAAGCTGTGGTTCTCCCTCAGCGCTGTCCCAGCTCTGCCAGTTTATTACATGATGTCATGGAAAAACCATGACACCTTTATAGCAGCAAATAAACTCACTGGAAAAGGAGTGGCCTTTTACTTTGAAATATTTGTTTGCCTCAATGTTTTTTGGTTTGATTGTTTCTTCTGTTTATTGCAGGCTCTCACTTTGAAATATACACACCTCAGCATATGCTGCATAGCTTCAAACATGCTCAGAGCCCAGTGTCTGTGGCATGGACTCCCTGCTGACATGCCCAAAGTAAGATGCAGTTGGGAACAAGTTTTTCTCCAAGGTGTCCTGTTTTCAGCTGCAATTTCTGGTATGCTATGTGATCCCACCTCCTTTTTTTTTCCAATGCCAAGAAAAATTCAGTAATACCTGGATATATTCAATAGCCTTACCTCTGAAACTACTGCTTGTGCTTTCCTGCCATTGCCTTTCAGGGCACAGGCAGTTGTCAGCCACCTGTGGTTTAAATGAGCTTGTTTTCTGCTGCACTGGAATAGAACAAAGAGGAGCTTGCAGGGCTGCTGTAGCTGAGGGGCACTGACTAACAGCCGAGCTCCAGGTGGAGGCATTGTAACTTCTGCATAGCTTTGCCCACACTGCCGTGTCAAGCTCCTCACACATTTAGAGGGAGGGAGAAGGAATATGAGAACAATTTACTGATCATCAGATAACTGACAGATAGCTGGTATTACCCTGCTTTTTGTGGCATTGTTTTTTTGTTTTCTCTTCCAGAACACTGTGCTAACTAACCAGTATAGTCCTTAAATGAGGCTTCAGTACATCTTTCTCTGCTCCTTCTAGCTCAGTTCAGAGCCAGGAACTGTAAACTCCTACTGCCTTAAACTGTGGCTGGATCTGGCTCAGCAGTGTTCTTGTATCAACACATGTTCAACAGCCATCCTGTGACAGTGACAATATGTGTCCTGGTTGAGTACTTCCTGCTTCAGCCACCTTTCATATACAGTCAGCTTCTCTCTAGCTGTAGATTCTCTGTGACATTTGGCTATGGAAGTTGGTCACCTGAAATCTACACGTAAAAGTTATATCTATGTGAAAAACACTTCTTAAAACCATAAAACTGAAAGCAACTTCCAGGGACAGTCACAGTTCCAAGTCCAGAAAATAGTTTTCAGGTGGAAAATAAGTCTAGGACAAAAAAGCAATCTGCTTCTTTTTCCACATACTTCATGTTTTTCTTACTTCACATCACTGTTGCCATATAGAAAAAAAAAGTCCTTAAAAGCATACAGTGGTGTGTGTCATTAGGAAAACAATTTGAATCATTTCAAAAATATGTTTCAAATGGCCTGTATCCTCCAACCAATGAAAGTTTGTATGTCTTATTGCTGTTTTTGTTTTTGTTTTATTGCAATCAGCTTGCTTTCTCTGGAAACATTCAGATGCTATAGATTTCCAGATACTTGATTTGAAACCTCTGACAACTGGTTACTACCAGCTAACCACTGACTACTGAAATTTCACATTTTAAAATTGTGACTCGTCTAAGTGCTCTTATTGCTATTTTTAACATAGAAAGTTCAAGCAATTGCAAAGAAATAATTGGGCTGTATCTTTTCACATTACTTTGATAAATTTAGAGCAAAAAGGTGTCAGTGTTTGGTGAGACTGGTAAAGGCAGGATGAAATAAAGTTTCACAAGCATAGCTCTTCTGTAACCTCCCAGTACATTTTGCCACAAAATAGCTCTTCCTAGTCAAATCATATTCATGCAAATTTTCTCAGTCCATCATTTATGAAAGTACTAAATCTGAGCAAAGCAATTTCTACAAAGTAGAAATGGCAACTACCCAAAAAGATCTTTCGTTTAGACATAGTCAGATGACAGAGAGCTTGGAAACACCACTTCAGCTCAGTATATGATAGCTAGGCTTACTGTGGAAAAGAAAAATAATAATAGTAATGGAGAAACATCACAGAGCACAACGAGGACAGAGGAATTAGGATACCAGATTCTCTTGCTTTCTTTGCCCTTCTAGCCCTACAGCAGAATTCTATATGAGTAAATAGTTTTCTATGATTTGTGCTGTTTCTTTCATGCAGAACCAACAAATGGTGGGTATCTGTAGTAGAAGAGTTTAATTAGACTTGGAGGGATCAGGACATGGAGAAGAATCTTGTTTCACTGCAGTAAGTTGTACATATGGAGAACAAAATAACATTCTTAATGATTAATTACTGTAATTCTAGAAATAAATTTCACAAAATTCCTTCCTCTGCTTCTGAACAACATATTTTGCTTATGAAGCCTCCTATCTGGATGAATGGCAGGATATAATGAATGACTGTTACTGCTCCTCCAAAAAATCTCCTACACCTGTAGTTTCAGTTGGTACTGAATATCCAGGCTATGCCCAAAAACCACTTTCTGAATCAGTGAAAAGTATCAGGCTGGAAAAATTTCCTTTTATTTAACTGGCTAGAAGTGATTTAATCCATACGCACCAGGAGTCCAATTTGTCTTGACGCAATATCTATTTCCAGTAAAGAGACCATCAGAATTGCCTTTGCCAAGAAATGAAGACTGGTTTGCACAGTGTTGCATGGATTATTCTTCAGCTAACTTTGCAATACTTATTCAAATGAAGTTTATTCTAGTCTTCTGATTGAAGTCCAAGCTAAGTAGAGATAAAAGTGAAGTCTGGATTTTATAAACCGTAGAGATAAAAGTGAAGTCTGGTTTTGAGATCAGAATGCTCTTAGAAATTTCAAGAGAAAGCTGGAAGAGTCATTTTTTGGGACATCTATTTATTGTACAAACATGGAAAGGAAATTCATTACATTGCCATCCTAATAAAATTCATTGTGAAGAAAAAGGCACTTGTTCTCATTTGAAGGATTTCCCCGGAATGTTTTTATTATTTGCAGATAGAGTGTTGTTTCTCATACATGGAAGATTTTGACATTATTGAGACTTGCAACTTTTTCTTTCAACTGTTCAGTTTGGGTTTTAATTCTCCTCAACACCATGTTCTAGTTGGTCTACAAAAGTAGTTGTACAAAAGTACAAATTATCTTTGGCAGATGTTTGTTCAATGCATCTGACCAGGCAATGACTCTAACAAATGTTTTTCAAATCGTTATTGAACTACTCATAATCGTGTTCATGTTTTCCACTCTTTGTATCTCAGCATATGAGACATTGTTCATATTGTCTGAAATGCTCTCCACAGATGTGGCTTCAGTACTGCACCCAACTCTTAATTAGCCCAAGACATTTGTCATTCACTGGAAATGCATCCTAACATTAGAATTCTGAAAGCAATGGGGAACCAGAAATGTATCCAAAGTACAGCTCTGTAAAGTAGAAGAAAATACACAGTAACTTCTAACTACATCCGAGAGTAGGAACAAAGATATTAGTTTAAAACAAAGGGGATCTTTCTGTCCTTCCTTCCCTCTATAGCACAGGTAACACGTGATATGCTAGAATTACAGATATATCTCTGACTGCCTATGAGAGCTACCAGCAGATAACTCAGCCACTTGGAGGATTTTCTGACATGCTCTGTAGAAATTAACATGTGGCAACAACATGAAAGAGAGAGTGTGAATTCCAGAGACACTGTAAAACCACTGATGCGCTTGGGTAGCTTGGAAGCCCACCAGACAAGACAGATGGGTTCTAAAGCCATTAAGTAATTTGGGTTTTCCCCCTGAAACTAGTTATTAAAATCTATTTGATTATAGGTAGTGAATTGATGACATTAATGAAATGGAGTATCTCATCAATGTAATCAACAAAATGGAGAAAATAACCTGAGGTAGTGTAATACCTAAACCAGTAAGATTTTGTCTGAACGTAAAACAAGGCATCTGTATTCACTGGGCATGCACCAAAGAGAAAATTGTATTGGAAATCAAATTTTAACAACTCAGTAAGTTGCCCTGTATATAAATTGGGTTTAGAAAATTTATTTATAAACCCAAAGATACAGGCAAATAATCCTTGGAATTCTAACTCACTTGTGTAAAAAAATCCATAGTTTAATTAGCAGTGGCTGCTGAAGTCTCTCTTATCCTGTTAATTTCAAACTGATTTTAGTGTACATTTTCTTCATCTTTACAGTTACATGACACCCTATCATACAGCAGATGAAAGAGATGGAACAGTGCTGAGTGAACTCCAAATAAATATAAATCTTTTAGCAGTGATTGCCTGTGGTTAATTACCATCCCTAACCACAGATATAACCAACATAAATCTTCTTAATAAAATGTGCCCATGAAAGTACTAAATACAACTTCTTTTCTGTTTGCTGAGGACTTTTTTATCCCAGTCTAACTCTACCAACACATCTCTTCCTGCGCTGAGTTAATCTTGGCTGGCTGCCGGGTGCCCACCACACTGCTCTTCCACTTCCCTTTGATAAAGAACTGAGGGAGAAAATAGGTTTATGGGGTGAGATAAGGACAGGGAGATCACTCACCAATTACCATCATGGGCAAACCAGACTCAGCATAGGGAGATTAATGTAATTTGGTGCCAACTACTAATAGACTAGAGCAGTGAGAACTAAAAGCAGACTAAAACCACCTTCCCTGTACTCACCGTCCCCTACTTATTCCCCCCAGAGCACCTCACAGGAACAGGGAATGGAGGCTGCAGTCACGACACTGGTCTCTGCCGCTCCCCCATGGCCACTCTCTGCCTCTGCTCCACCTGGAGTCCCTCCCATGGGTGCCATCTATTCCCAATTGATCCCACATGGGCTTCCCGCAGGCTGCAGCTCTCCCAGCCCTGCCCCAGCACGGCTCCGTCCCTCGGCCCCCACCGTTCAGGCGCTGCCCCAGCCCGGGGCCCCACGGGCGGCAGCTCCCCCCGGCCTCCTGCCCCACCGCGGGCTCCTCCCCACGGCTGCAGCTCCGGCCCGGGGCCTGCTCCTGCGGGGGCTCTCCACGGGCTGCGGCCTCCTCCAGGCCACCTCCCCCTGCTGCCCCGCGGGCTCCTCCACGGCTGCACGTGGAGATCTGCTCCGGGTGTGCCCGTGGGCTGCAGGGGGACAGCCTGCTCCGCCGTGGGCCTCTGCTGGGCTGCGGGGAGCTGCTGCTCCGCGCCTGGAGCACCTCCTGCCCTCCTGCTGCGCTGACCTTGATGCAGGTAGAGATGCTTCTCTCCCATTTCTCACTCCTTTCTCTCCGCTGTTGCTGTGCGGCACTCCTTGCCTTTGCTTAAACCTGCTTTCACAGAGGCACCACCAAAACTGCCCAGCCACCTCTCCCTTTTGGACCTGGCTGGAACCAGTTGTGTCCAACATGAGCACACCCCTCTTCTCACACAGGTCACACCTGCAGCCAAAACCTTGCCACATAAACACAACGCACATCCAAAACTGGACTGTTTAAATTCTTAGCAATACATAAATACACATCCAAATAAAGTATTTGTTTAATTCTCTTCTTAACAAGTCTGATGAACATCATCAGTTAATTCCAAGTACAGCATTAAAGAACTCAAACAATTTTTATCTAAGAATATACATAGAACTAATGGGAACAACTCACAGAGTTAAGTAGTTATTGAACATAATTCTAGGACTATGATTTTGAAATGTATTCTATTTTAATCATATTCAGTCCAATAACATTTATCTTTCATCATCCTGGTGGTATTCTCTCTCTGCTACAGAGTGCACATCTCATAAAGGCTAATCTTGTGTAGCAGCGGGCGCTTAAAAGTTCACAGCTTTTATATTTCTGTCTCTCAGTCCTATGATTTTATAGAAAAATTATCTAATTTTCAGGTAATTTGCATTAATCACTAATGATATTAGGACATTTATGTTTTCATTAAACATGAGCAAACTACTCTGGAACAAGAGAGTAGTAAAAGAATAACGTTGTTGCCAAGAGAATTTTGCTTTGGGAGTTGAATGCTAATTAGGTTCTCCTATGGGATGCTTTAAAACCATGTCTAAATAGTCAGAAAGATGAAAACTACCCAGAGATCCAAGTAATAAGTTAAACAATTATATAAATACAAATAATTAAAAAATTATTTATGATTTTTCAACTTATTGGCAGGGTAGATTGAAGTGATCTAAGGTATAAAAACTTTATTTACTTCTATTTGCTTTAGATCCTAGCAATTTGAATCAACAGAGATTTTATTTATGTTTGTGTAGTATGAAGTATACTTTTGCAACTCAGAATATTAACCAGCATATTCCAGATTTCCCAATATTGTAGAATGGAAGCATTCACAATGAATAAAAATGCTGAATATTCAGTAGAGAAGTTAAGAATTTGAGTCCAATAAGCCTAAGGTGATTCTCTGAAAGCAGAATTAAGTTCCTACATGACTTGGTACATTCAGTGTATCTGATGCCTTCATTTATTTTCCTGGTCACATCAAAAGGCTTGGACTGCAGATTATGGAAAGTTTAATGTTGTATTTTTAATTGGTAATTGGCTCAGTTCATAGCCATCATAATTATTTAAATTTCAGCTTAATTAACTATGTGTTAACTGTATGGAAAATTGTAGAATTGTAGAAATGCTTTTGGGGTACAAAAAAAAAAAAAAAAAAAAGTGTGATAACAGATACCTGTTAGTGAGCTACTAATTTCAGTATTATGATATTCAATATCTTCAGATCTATAAAATTTATCAAAAATAATGAATCTATAGAAAAGTAACATAATTTTCTGATATACCTCTTGGTGATTTGGGGATTTCTTTTTTTTA
>VXAV01011722.1:61257-73143 GCA_013399715.1 Alectura lathami
GGTATTTATCAATTATCCAACCCTGGAACTGCAAGTCTAGCCCCAAGCGCAGGGCTAGGGGGGCATAGCTACTCTGCATAAGTATTAAATTCAAGTATAAGGCTTAGTGTTATGGTAGTGTGCTTATGCTGCCAACTCACAAGAGCTGTGCCTCTGCTATATAAATACCATAGTGGTGTGATGACCAATATCTTTAGAGGGAAGATATTCAGTACTGTGTAATTAATCCAATGATGCATGCTGTAAAATCGTTAATTTAAAATTAAAAAAAAAAAAAAGAGGAAAGAAGTCAGAGAAGTGTTAAAGGATCTTCTTTCTTTTTTTTTTTTTTTTCCCCTTATATTAATTATAATTTAATCATTGGCCTTAAAATCCAAGCTGTAGAGGCCAACAGAACCCCCAAATATCTATCAATATGCAGAGCCAACTTTCCAGAGCCAAACATTGCACGTATTCATCTCACAAAATTCCACCCAAAAGCAGAATCAAGTCACTTTACCAAAAATTTTAATTATAAGTGAAATATATGTATAATTTTAAATATTAAGTTTTAACTGTTCACAACCACAAATTCCCAGATGGTGTGCAGTTGGGGATAGAAAAGGGAAAACTTGCAAGGCATGGAAAAAATGCTTTCTGGCTGAGCTAAAAAAAAATGTAGGAACTGGCTTGCCTTTGCTATACTTCTTCCAAGATGTAAAAACAAGCCAATGGATGGCTGCTTGCCATTAGTCATGATCAATTTCAAATACATCTCTTCATTACCTTTTTTGTTATCCATCTTATTTCTCTATATCTTATCTTCAGTAATATATATATTTTCTAAAGAACTCTTATTGCAGAAAGATTTTCCATGGTTTAGTATGTCATTGAAATATTGTCAGCTTGGACCTAGTTCAGGGCTCTGTCACATTAATGCAGCACATGCTGACACAAAAATGGCAGGCTTTGGCCCTTTTATTCAAAGGGGGTAAACACTGTAACTGTGAGTGTTACTGACACTGTCAGTTTTTTTAAAACCAGCTCTCTGGCATTAGTCTTCAAAATTACATTCATTTTTCTAATCCAAAGTTTTGATGTAGCAAACAAAGAACTTTTGCTAAATAATTATATTTTCATCTTTACTTAGAAATAATCATAGAATCATAGAATGGCCAGGGTTGAAAAGGACCTCAAAGATCATCTAGTTCCAACCACCCTGCTGTGAGCAAGGTTGCCAACCACTGGATCAGGCTGCCCAGGGCCCATCCAGCCTGGCCTTGAATGCCTCCAGGGATGGGGCATCCACAACTTCTCTGGGCAATCCGTTCCAATGACTCACCACCCTCTGAGTGAAAAATTTCCCCCCAATATCTAACCTAAATCTCCTCTCTCTTAGTTTAAAACCATCCCCCCTTGTCCTACCATTACCTACCTGCATAAAAAGTCTGTGCCCCTCCTGTTTATAAGCTCCCAGTGCCTATAAAGAGAAGTCTAGAGCCATTCCAGATACTATAAAGTATTCCTCCTGGCCTCCAGATCAATTTCCAAAAGATCATAGATCTCTTCTGGCTCCTATATTATATCTGCCAGGTCCTTCTGATATCTCAGGTATCCTAAGGAATCTCAGCTGGCAGAAGACTTTTATGTTTAGGTAACTGAAGTGAGCCCTGCTCACAGCTCTCCACTGAGTTTTGAAAGCCAATCAGTGAATCAAACACCAGTGTTTTACCCTCCAGTTGCAAAGGCATCGTAACTACCTATGAGACCGAGTCACAATAAAATCTTGCCTTCAACCCTCAGGTTTTTAATACATAATATAATATTACAGGAACTTAGTGGATGGCTCATTGAAACTTGGTTGCAATTCTAATATGGATCCTTTTTTTCCCTTATTCCTCTATGAAAGATTACTTTTCTGAGCTCTTCAAGGGTACAATTCTCTTGTTTTAATGCGAGTCAAATTAGTTAAACCCATGTTAACCTTGCATAGATAGCAATGGGATTGATATGCTAGAATCTAAAATTCCGAGCTCCAAAGATGCAAGAGACTTCACAAAATGATGTACAGGAACTTTTTAATAAGTACAATATTACATGGAAACATTTAAACTCCATTCCAGCCCCTTCAGCAAATGGACTGAATTCTGCCTATGCCACTGAACAAACAGAATAAAGCTCCCTTTTCTCACCCTGTAGGGCAAAGGATATTGGATCTTAAGGTCATATTATCTCTGTGCACAGAAGACTTATTTCTAGGCCTGGGCCTGGGCCAGGCATATATATATATTAGGGAAATCATTCATTTGGAGAGAAAAGAAGGAATGATATCCCTCTCAGACTGGGGTTGAAGGTTCTTTTTTTTTTTTTTTTTTTTTTTTTTTTTTTTGTATGTGTGTGTGTGTTTTTCTTTTAATGAATAGCATCTGTTCAAATGTGCTCAAGAAGGTAGAACACTGAATAAGCTCCAGTGCATGGGATTATTGGGCAAAGATCTGAGGACAAGGTCAAAGGGGAATTATAAATATTAATAAATATTTAGGTAACACTGCTCCCATTTTTGTCAGTAAGGGATGATGGCTCAGCATTTCTACAAATTAGCAAAGCTTTGTTTAGGTGTCTAGATATGAATTAGGGGTCAAATCAGAGGGACTGTACAGTCCATAGGTAGCCTATGTAGCTGTGGAAAAAGTAATAAATAATAAAATAATAAATAAATAATAAAAGCTGTCTTAATCTGGTATCTCACTTGGACTATTGATTCCTGATGATAATAAAAAGTTTTGATTGCATTACACTTGTTATAGATACATTCTTCATTTTAGGCAGGAAAAAACATTGTTGTACGGATGTTAGTGGTAGTGTGATCATGTGTTTCCAAGGTTCCCTTGTCTGAAAATCCATCAAGTACATGCCACAACCAGAAAATTAGGATTCATACTGTTGATGAAGAAAGGTCTTTTCAGTGTAAGAGAAAACAATGCAGACTGGCTAAAGATAGACTGGCTATCTTACTAACTGTTATTACATTACATTAACAACAGTACTTTCTCAATTATTTTAACCCAAGCTTCTCATGCGGCCATCTTTGGAGATACTGACTTCTGCGTATGTGCACTAGTACCCTCTACTGGTCGGAAACGTACTCTGGTGCTCAAATAGCATCAAATGGTTTGCCAAGGTAAACCATTAATAGACATCTGAATGATGAATGCTTTTTTTTTTTTTTTTCCTTTCGTCTGTTTTGATCAAGAAGTTGCCATCTTTATTCCAATTTTATGCATGAATTGGTTGGTGATATGAGGTGGTTTCTGTCTGTTCTACAGTTCATTAAAATTGTACATAAAAGCATGAATAGTGGAATCAACAATGGCCAGTGCTACTGGGAAAGACATACAACACTGCACAGCTAATCATAGGGAAAATTATTCTGGCATATGTAACAGCTCTTTGTTCTTTACATTCTTGCTGTCATCTGTTGTGCTGTTCTCAAGAATGTCAGATGTGAACTGATTGGCAACATATTTCATTGAGGGAAGCAAAGCTATATTTAATGTCTATGGTTCTTAATTCAATTTTAGCATAATTCCAGCTGAAGAATAAGGTAATAGCAACAAAACCAATCCAAAAGGAAAATATAGATAAAGGGAGCACAGTGCACAAGAAGGCAATGAATTTCTCAAAAGATGGAGCAACTGGGAATTTAATTAGCCATTTAGAACAGTTTGGCAAAGTTATAGCAAACCATAGAAGCTTTGGATGCCATCAAACAAACAAATAAACAAACAACAACAACAAAAACATACAAAACCACCAACCTTCTCAATATATGCCATGATCATTTTGGTCTTAAATATTTGTTATTTGGAATAGAACTTAGTTTTCATGATTTCTTAATATTACCAGAATATTACCAGTTCACTTCAGTAATATTTATTACAATATGAAACCAAGCACATTCTACAGTTCCACATGGCTGATAATCTACCTCTGTAATACATTCCACTTCAGCAATGGCACGCAGAGATGAACTTTTGAAGTAAGTGGTTAATATATCTTTTCATTGTGAACGTGATTGAGGATTCTGAGTTCATAATTAGGGTTGCACCACCAGACACTGATGCTACCAGGTTCATCTGAGCCTAGTAAAGCTTAAACATTAAAAAGTTTTTTAAGTGGAGGGAGAGCTAGGCTGATATGTTGTTTCATTTGTTGTTTTTTGTTTGGTGATTATAGACTGTTATTTTGCATGAAGGAAATACATCCAGAAATTTTCTGGTTTGGGTTATCTTTATTGAGCAAAGTGCTATAATATACCAAAGCCCTGAAAGAGTTTTTCTCTATTATGCCTAAGCTTGGTTACCCATGAACTTTCTCTCCTTTTATTTTCGTATTTGGCCTTGTTACAAAGGATCGCAGATTTTATACACCAAGGAAACCTTTGAACAGAAACAGTAAATTAGGAGACCAGAAAACTTATTCTGAATGCTTGATTTTCCAATTGCAAAATGGGACAGATGATCTTTCCAAAAGAAGAGAATTTTTTTTTCTCTTGAAAAATGCTAAATTATTTCTAGCATCTTTCCTTATCCAACTATAAATGGAAATGACCGTAACTGATTTCCTTAACCTAGTTCTCTAAGAAAGTAAGACTTAAATAATCTCCATCTGCATGTCCATCTGATTGTGCCCTATCTTTCCACCTCTACCCTTATACCTTAAGGTATATAATCCTTAAGCCATTAAAAAAAAAAAAAAAGATAGGGGTGGAGAACCCAAGATATGTTATGTTCTTATATATTCCATGAAAATAAGATGGTGAGAAGTTTAGAGATCCCCATCCATGTGCCTTGTTAAGAACAAGCAGAGGTTTTGCTGTTGGCCTACCGTGCAGCAAAAAGATAGTGGCTGGCAGGCCAGTCAGGACATGCATCTCTGCAATACTGACCTGGCACACTGCCTCTTGCTCTACTAGAGGGACAGGAAAGATGTTTAGGAGTTATGGTACGAAATTGAAAGCACTGTGGGGATGGCTGCCAGGATCACATGAGGTAGCACAAAGAGTGTAGTTTTGCAAGCTCTAGGAGAAGCAGGGAGGAGGTGAGAGGGGAGGATGGTCCCAAAGAGGAACAGGTATCCTTAGTTCTGCTAGTCATGGTTTTTTGTTTTTTAATTTTTGTAATGAGCCAACCATTAAGGGCCAACCATTTCATGTAATAGGAAGAAACATAATTTTCTCATTTCTTTCTGTATAGAGATAACAAGATACAGAAATGTATGAGTTACTGTTTCTCTTTTTCAATATAATTAGTGATCATAAATGTTGGTTTATTCATGCAATTTTACTTTCAGCTCTGCAAAGGAAAGTGGACGTTATACAGAAGCATCTAATGTATAGGTATAAGGATTCTGAGACAGCAACATCCAGTTCTTCCAACTTTTCTTAGATGGAATAGGAAGCACGCTCTTTCAGAAGTAAAGAACAGAGAAAATAAGGCCAGAGAGGTCTTTGGGAAGGCATTTAATTCCATCCACACTCCAAATTTAAGGCAAGTACTCTTAAATCATTGTCTAAAAAATAGGTTTGATGAACTGGTCTCAAAAGCTTTTGGTGGTAGGTATCTCATTCCATGTCCAAAACAATGTATCCTACTATCTATGTTATTTTATTCAGGGAGAAGAACTGAATCTTATTCATTGTCTTCATATGGTTCAGGAGTAAAAACTCCTGAACTGTGAGTCTTTGGTTAACTCTCATTTAGGATATTTAATACCTTCAATGCTTCTGCTAGAACAAAACAAAAACAGAACCAAGACAGATAGACAGATATGAAGATAGACAGAAGACAAACATTTTAATTCAGGTAGCACAATATAACAGATAAAAGTGGCAAAGGAGATAAAGAAATAATTTCAGGAACATATCTGTAGAATGCTTAAAATTCTGAGAAGTGCTACCATTGTGGGCATTTTTCATGCCTAAATTATCTATCTGCAACTGTGTATTTCACAAGTATATAAACAAAATATAATCTTAATTAGATCAAGAGAGTAGAATGAAAATTAGGTTGCAACTGTGAATGCCAGGAAACACTTTGAGATACAGATCAGAGTGCTGGGATGATTCATTTGGCGAGTCGCCTAATCTTAGTAAATATTGCTATGTTGCGAAAGGCATTTTAATGAAAAAAGGAGCTTGTTCGTTATAGTTACCTTAGGGAAAGTATATGAGTGGTAGTGTCTTAACACTCCTACTCACTCTCCCTCTGTGAAAATGTTTGCATTACCGATTTTGCAGTCTTGTTGCACATGGTGTATTTTCACTGCATTCACAGATTTTACACTATATTTGAAATGTGTACAGTTTTATATGCAAACATAAATACATATATACATGCGGATATATAGATATAGAGAGAAAGGGAGAACAAGAGACAATGTGTGTTACTGAAGCAAAGATAATCAGCTTCTCTGGCTTACACAGTGGAAACTACAGAAACATTTTATACTGAGCTCTAAGCAAATATCTCCTTTCAGTTATTGATATCTTAACTGTCTGTTTCCTGTGAATGGATGTCTAAACTGGGCCGAACCTTGGAAACGTATAAACCAACATATGTAAAAATAGTTTGGATCATATGGGCTGGAAGACTACTTGAGTACTATGCCATTTTTCATGCCCATTTTAAAGCTCACATTTTGCAACAATTTTGTTTCTTTTCAAATGCATGTATTTATTTTCCTGATTATCCCTGATTAGCCATTTCTCCCATGAAAGCCACTTCCGTTTGTTTTCAGGTGCGGCTCTAAACTAAAGCTAGTAGATATACAGTTAAGTTTTCAACACAGAGTATTGCACTTTTACATGCAGTAACGAGGGTTTCTTTGCCACAGGTGGTATACAGGGCAAAATTCCCTGTTAATAAATCATTAAGGGAGAATCCAAATATTACTATTTATAGAATTTGTGCCACCTTAGAAACAATTATTTAGGGGAAAAACAAAGTTTAAAATGCTGAGTGACTGTTACCTTTAGCAGCCAAATTCCAGAAACTGCAGAATCTAGCCATATATATATATAAAATATAATGGCATTGTAAGTGACATACGATATTGTGATGATCTGAGAAACAGAGAATTATTTTACTCTGATATTTAAACTTTATAACGTTCCTTTTCAGCCTCTAACTTAAAATGATAATTTTCTTGATAAATTTCAAACTGAGTCACCTAGCCCATTTTAGCAGCTGGACCACAGAAGAACCTTTCAGCGTAGTGGATGCAGTACATTTGTATATCAACAGCATACAACACAAATCTAATAGTTTTTTAATTACTTTTTTTTTGGTTTATGCCAGTTCGGGATAGTTCAAAAGACCTTTTTTGAGTTACAAATAGATGGAAAATGCTGTGTTACATTTTCCATTATAGAGCATATTTTTGGGAGCTTATAGCAAATTTACAATGCAGTTAAAATTCTGTTTACGTATGACACTTCATTTATTTGCTTTTCTAAGTACAATAGCCTTCAGGGCAAGTGATATGATTACTTTAAGATACTGTAAATAAAGTATTGAAACATTTTAGTATGGCGACTTCCAAATTTGCATGCATTTGCATCATTTAAAATGTCACAAAATCTTCTACAGCACATGAACATTAACTTCATTTAATTAAGAAATAATATTTGTACAATCAGCATGCCAAGAATCTCAGGCTGCTGTACTGTGTGGGGCCCAGTGTCCCTTTCCTTTTAGGTGAGTCAAAAAGCTATAGACTGTCCCTGCAACATGTCTTCTTGCTTGGTGAAAACAATCCCAAAAGCAAATTGAAGTCACATCTTTGAAAGAAGTCTAAGTAAGAATAGAGGAAGCAAAGGGGAAAGCAGCACTCTTAGACCTGTCTCTTATGCTCAGAGAATAGATCACAGAACCACAGGCTGGCTGAGCCTCTGAACCTCTGGGTCCATCTGGCCCCTGCTCCAGCAGGGCCGCCCAGAGCAGGGTGCCCAGGCCAATGTCCAGGCGGCTTCTGAAAGTCTCCAAGGAGGAGACCCCAGAGCCTCTGACAACCTGTGCCAGGGCTCCGTGACCCACACAGCACAGCAGTGCTGCTGGTGTTCAGAGGGTGCCTCCTGTGCTCATTTGTGCACATTGCCTTCTGTCCCAGCACTGGACACCACTGAGAAGAGCCTGGCTCCATCCTAGATCACAGGTAAGATGAATGTACCTCTCTGGCAAAATAATCTTGCTTGAGGAGATCCCAAGAGCACGGAGGTAGTTTATGTCACCAAGAACAGAAGTCTGCCTTCCTGGGGATCATGTGCCCAGGAAGGCACATGCTAAGTCTTTAACACTGTTGTAAAAATTTGGAAAATAGCTGTGTTTGCATAGTCCCAGGCATGAGCTAACATGTACACTGTCTTTTAAATCTGGGCTGTTTGCATGTGGCTGTCCTAGGGCATGGGTAGAGCAGATGCAAAACTGCCTCCAGCTGATCATGCACATATGCTGAGGATAAATACATTTCAGTGATGAGAAAAAAAAAAAAAAAGAAAAAGAAAAAGAATGAGAACACACTCTTTGCAGCACAATGTGACTGTAGACAATTTGCTTAGATTGGCAGACCCTCATTTCAAAATAGCTACCTAGCCAGGTCACAAGTCTGGCCAATAAAAATTTGGACACCAGGCTAAGACCAGAAGCGTTAAGGGAGCCAGTGTTGCCACAGACCCAAAACCCAGAGAAGGGATGCCACTGAAACCTGTTTCTCATTAAAACCACACAATATTGCTGCATGCTTCAACCATTCTTAGCCAAATGGATTAATATATTCAAAACATTTCCATCTTTCCTGCTTTTCCAAAAAAATATCCTGGCCTAGACAGAGTTTAATGTTTCATCTGGATGCACCCATTCTGGACTTTCATCTCAATTTCATTCCTCCTTGTAGGAAGACATTTGGCATAAGTCATCACTGTGTGCTTAATGTAACTGAGTGAGATTAGAAGAGCTTGATTCATTCTGTTCTACATTCTATTTTCACATTTTGCTTTTGGCGGTGCCTAACTTAGCAGATAATTGCTATCACTGTTTTGTGGTGCTGTGTTCCTAAATATTAAGTAGAAAAGACATGCTACTGGCTGAACTGAAAAGTAAAGTGAACTTCAAAGTCTACAAATGGGAAGGGAAGGGAAGGGAAGGGAAGGGAAGGGNAAAGGAAAGGAAAGGAAAGGAAAGGAAAGGAAAGGAAAGGAAAGGAAAGGAAAGGAAAGGAAAGGAAAGGAAAGGAAAGGAAAGGAAAGGATCATACTCTGTTCTTTAATATTTATATATTAGATGTTTATTTCAAGCATAAACTTATATCTTCATAATATATGTTTGTTTGTTTGTTTGTTTAAAAAGAAAGAAAGAAAGAAAAATAATCACAAGTTTACAATTAAGAATCTGACTTACTGAGGTGGCTGAGAATTGCACCACTAACTTAAGAGGGTATAGGACCAGGTCCTTACTTACATGTGCTTTGTTATATAATCACTGTATTAAAAATACAATCCATTGAGTTTTTCTGAGTTCATTGTAGGATGTTGTGTCACGCTATTGCTTACAAATGGGCACAGAAGTTATACTGCAAGAGTAACATTGTCAGGAAATAGTAGTAATGTGGGTCTAATAAGATCCAGACTGTACTTTAAGGAACTGCTTTTTCTTTGTGAGATTAGTCTTTCCTTATAAGAAAACTGAAAAAAAAAAAAAAAACACAAAGTGGCCTAACCACAATGCAATCCTCAAAGAAGTTATAACACATGGAGTTCATATATCTTGGAAGAAAGCAACGTGTAATCCCACATCCCTGTGTATCCCATCTAGATAATTTAACGCTCCAGCTGATGATCAAGGGACAACAGTATAAATCACTAAGATGGTTGTTTGCTTTGTAAGTAGTTAATTTCTGGTTTATTACCTCTTGATACTTGGGTGAAAAATTATTTTTACTGAAATTGGATGTTTAGCCATTCCCACAACTATTCCATTACATTCCTCTGTTCCTTTCTTTGTGATCATTTTTTTTTCTTCTCTTTTTACCTTCTGTGCAGTTCTCTGTAGATGTTAAGGCCAGCCTTGATCTAAAAGAGTCCATACAGAGAGTTGGCTCATTTATTGAAATCAAAGTGGAGTATCTTATTTTGCATATAATACAGATTCTTGCCAACACCAGTATCCCACTGGAATGGGACTCCAACACTTGGTCTTCACAGGTAAATTAAAAGAAGTCTTAACATTAAGGATAGCTATTCCAAAACCTGGGATCCATCCATTTCCAACACTTGTCTAGGTGGCACTCCACTGGAGTGGGGGCTTAGAGCACCCAGATTGTGTGTAGGAAAATGCAGCGCTTGTAAATCTGTTAGTGTGATGCACCATTGTATGGCCCACCATTCCCAGATCCAGTGCCCCCACAACACAAGAAAAAGAGATTGATCCAGTACTTAAGGTTCCAAGTAGGCATAGTCCACCTCCTTCCTATCTCCACCTCCAGTCAGGAGTGCATGGGAGCTGAAGAATGAACACATGCTTGCATGGAAAAATCACAGGGAAGGTGAGTCTGGACTGCAAAAAGAAATTTCCAAGCAGAAGTGGAAACCATGGAAGAAAAAACACAAAATTCCAGTGTCACATCATCCAATAGGAAACTGTCACAAAGCAACTACTTGATATATGTCAAGATCTGATTCAGTTCTTCCATAGATTTCAACAGGGTTCAATAAATACACAGTGGCGTCCTTAAACCTCAGGATTCATGATACTCAGCTTATATTTCGTTTCCATTAAATTTATGGACTATTCATCTTTCCTGCGCTGCCATTCCCTTGACGAAAAGCATACAATGTTAAAAAAAATCACAGCTGCACCTTCTGTGATTTGTCTTTTTCCTGTGTATGTTTGAAACCAGCTTCCTTCCCTACGCTTCGCCATCACCCAATTTCCTCTCAGATTACATATAGTTCCTAAAAACATGAATCTCTACCTCACTAGAGAGAAAAGGGTAAAAGAAGCTGGCTGGACTGGATCATTCTGGTCAATCATATCTTACAGATCTGTATCAAATGCTGAATTTAATCACTGAGTACATTATATACATGAGAACACAGCAACATCAAGCAATAGGAAATAACCACAGGAAGATCATTGAACAAATATATCACAAACATGGGTCTGTTGACAAGCTTAACCCTTCCAATTAGATTTGAACTATGTTACTATTTTGAAAGGAGAAAACATGACAAAATCATATGCTGGGAGCTATTCTGACATAAAAGCCAAAAATCTCTACTGAAGATATGGAGATCTTGGATGTACTGAAGTCCTAATAATATTCTTTTTTACTTTATAGGGACAAGATTTCATTAGCAAATATTCAAAGATCTTTTGGAGTTCATAAAAAAAAATAGATAAAGAAATAAACAAACAAACAACCTTCTTATATTCTGAAATAATAAATAAGCCATGATGCTAATCAGGTTTGTCTTTCTAAAATGCAGAACTTGTTGGAATTAAACAAAAATTATGATGCTCTAAACTACTTGTGCTCTGGTTTTGATTTGGGCTTTTTTCTCAAGACAGTCAGTGCAAACTCAGCAGCAGTAGCAATGGGTGCAGACAGCTTTCTCACAGGATGAGGCCCTTGAAATAGGGAAAGAGCAAGCGATTTTTTCCATAATTTTGGGGGTTTAAAATGTGACAGAGAATGATGTTTTAGTCCTGTTTTACAATTCATTTGCCAGCACTAAACTTGTTCTTTAAAACTGAAGGTTTTTGTCTTATTTAAGAATAGAGTCCACCAACAAGGACTTGACAGAGAAGTTGAACTCAGTACTGTCACAATATGAAATCATCGGTTTTCCAA
>VXAV01011722.1:75150-85224 GCA_013399715.1 Alectura lathami
GGCTCTGTGGTACTTCTTTCTCACTCTACTTCCTCCATGACAGGGTCTCAACTGCACTTTGATTCTCCCTGAGTAACAGTGGCTAAAACATCCGAGTAAATTGATTTCCTTTCCTTTCCTTTCCTTTCCTTTCCTTTCCTTTCCTTTCCTTTCCTTTCCTTTCCTTTCCTTTCCTTTCCTTTCTCTATATAGAGCAAGTAAACTAGAAGGGAGATTTCTGTGGAAAGACCTTCATTCATAAGAAATTTTTGTGGATAGTCTGTTGAGGTTGTTTAAAGCTTAAGAATTTTGAAAGTTATGAGAGACCTCAGTGAAGACTGTAGTATAATACCCTAATTGAAACAGAAAGAAAAATAGAAAAATAGTCAAGGTTTGTGGGGATTTTTCTTGTTTGTTTCTTGTTGTTTTTTTTTTTTTTTTTTTTTTGGGTGGGGATCAGGGGTAATGTCAATGAGTGAGTTAAGAACAATACATTTATCCAACTAGCACCCTGCACAAATATACAAAGCAATGCAGGGAATGTAGCTTTTTACCTTGTTTTGCCATTAGTTCTGTCATCACTTCTTACCAGATGGGAATAAGAACTCAGGCACTGACAGACAAAATACCTTTCTGATTATCTTCAGATACGTCATTCAGAGCAATCAGGATTTACCAGAGACTATATGATCCCTGAGAGACAGCATGGTTGTTTTGATACTTCTCTCAAGTCACACAAATTGGACAGCGCTATGGCTAACTACCCCCATCCCAACCCAAGCAAGAATCTTTGCTATCAGGTTAATTCTTCATCAGTTTTTCCTTAAATGTGACATTAATAATGAAAAAGTGGTTCTTAAGAAAATCTTAAGATAATACGAGCCTGCTTAGCAGCAAGGACTCTTTATAACTGACTGCTATACCTGATAACCGCAATACATGAAGTCATGTTATTTCACAGCCAAAATTCACCACACCCTTAGGCAAACCAT
Source organism: Alectura lathami (assembly GCA_013399715.1). Lineage (NCBI taxonomy): Eukaryota > Metazoa > Chordata > Aves > Galliformes > Megapodiidae > Alectura > Alectura lathami. The sequence continues at coordinate 76,122 of VXAV01011722.1, forward strand.
GCAGTTTGTTTCTGCCTGTCATAATTCATAATGTCAAGTAGAAACGTTCAAAGAAAAAGGGTAACAAATGCTGAACAGACACACGTTTGTTGCAGTCATTACACATTGAATACAGTTTCCTAAACTTAAACACCTGAGAGAGAAACTGCCAAGTTTAAGCTAATGGCTTAATCTGGACTTGGCAATTTCACTCTTTATTCCCACCAAATTTGAGAAGAACCTAGGGAACATAAGAAATTCAAGAAATACCCAGGTGCACTAGCTTTTTGTAAATGGAGATATTGTAAAATCATTAGTGTTGTTATGCATGGTTGTTGTTGCTTTTTGTTGTTGTTTTTTACATGGATAACCTTGAACATTTTATGCATCTTCCTGAGCTTTGCCTTTAAAAGTACTGGCTTGAGTGTTGAATACTGGATGAATATTGATGTTTGCCTATTCCAACATGATACTCTTTAACTGTAGGGAACATGCTGTAGCAGGGGGGTTGGACTAGATGATCTCCTGAGGTCCCTTCCAATCCCTACAACTCTGTGATTCTGTGATTCTGTGATTCTGTAATTGCATAGCACTGTCAACTCTTTCACCTACTAGTTGTGACCATGAGATATTTTCTTCCAGAGGCAAATTCAAGTCCCAGAAAAATTTTGAAATCTCAGGCCTCAGGAAGATGTTTTAAAAGTGTTTTTATTGTGTCAGTTGCTATAGGTGATGAAATGCAGCAACAACAGAAAATTCCTTCTTTGCTCCAGGTGCAACTTAGTGTATGCCAGGAAGAAGCAAATCAGTGTGCCAAGAGGGCTTCACCACCTGCCAGATCCAACTGACTTTACCAACATAAAGAAGAGTGGCTCTGATTAAGCAGACCTACCTTCACAGTGTGTAGGGCTAGTTCTGGACCCTTCTCAAAGAGCAATGCCCTTGTATTGTTTAAGCTCTACGATAGATTAAAGATCTCAGGCAGAGTTTTTGACAAAATTTCCACATTCCCCGAACGCCAGGGAAGTTGTTCTTCCATGCAGTCTTCAAACAAGCTGACACAAGTGAATACTGTTGGGGTTGGCTCAGTTTACTTGCAGTGAGCCCAAGAAGGTAGAAGCCCATATATCTGGCATCAGCAGATTATCTGATTAAATATTTGCATTATAGTCAATATGTTTGAGGAAGCTAGATCCTTTACCTTTCTTTAGTGAAAAGCATATTCGGTTGAGCACGGTGAGGCTGCAGTTTACTCCTAGTGCTAGCCTGTTGCTATATTCTTACAATGTAACTATATTCTTATCATTTAGAAAAAACTCAAGTGACCACTTAGGGTTTTTATGGCATTTTTAGCAAAAGATGATGCTATCATTCCGCAACACAGTGTGATGATTTCCATTTGCTTTTCAAAGTTATTTTAAATCTTTAAAAATCTGAAAGCATGGGTAATACTCTTTGGACACATCTGTAAGTTCAAAAAGCCACACTGAAATCAAACTAGCTGTAAATGTTCCTTGACTGATACCTTAGATGCCTAATTATATTCTGGAAGCATTTTTTATAACCAAATTCTGATCTCAGAAATAGGGGTTTTATAACAGAAACAATTACAAAAGCAAGGACAAATCCCTGCATCTGGATTCAATGGCAGCGCTGTAAGACACACGTTCTACATCTTAGTCGATACGAGTAAATGGTAAAAATCTTCAGTAATGTAAATATCTGTAGAAGTATACAGTTGTTTTTTTTTGTTTTTTTTTGTTTTTTTTTCCCTAGAAGAAATATCCACCCTTTTATCTTTTATTTTTCAAAATGTTTTCTCTAAATACCTTGATGTAGTACTTGCAACTGAATTCTGCATCTGTGCTGATAGATTTAAGCAGTCTCCTAAATATGTCCTCTAAGTGTTGTCTCCTATATATCACAGGAGAAAGCCAGGACTTTTGCTATGTCTGCATCTTAGAGCAGCCATATATTTTGTGTGTTTCTCTAATACCAGCAGGAAGATAACTCGAAGGTGGGCACTATCCTATAAGAACCCTGAAGCAGCATACTGCATGGGATTAGTATGGAATGGGATCCTTAGGTTGCCTGAACCCAAAGTGCTCCTATAACTGAAGCACCTTACAACTAAAGACATGGATAAGTAAAGTGGAGTTGGATAGAAAAGTGGCCACTCCCTCTTTGTCCCATGCTCACAGAAATAATTTGCTTTCACCCTGATACTACTAAATATGTGCTTGTGATATGTGCTACAAAAATATAAAAATCACACACTGTATAAAAAATCTTAATTTCTAATATTCTAGTTGACTGGATTGCATTTAGTAATTCATATCATGCAGATTTGTCTAACGCTGCACTATTACAAACTTCTTAAAGCTTGATAAGTTACAGCTACACATAATCTAAACCTGCTCTTATCTGCCCTGACATGCTGAGCATGAGAAAAATATCCAGTCTTTTCTATTTGTTCACATTCTGTTACGCTATTTGCACAGCTCACAAACAAAACAATTACAATTGTTCATTCTGTAAGTGAATTAAAAAAGACAGTCATTGCCGAAATCCCCTCATCTCTAAAACTAAACATTGGTTTTACCTTCTTCGGTTCAGTTCTTACAGAGGGCATTAAGATGCTGGTGGGCTATTGGAATCTAGAGATGGAGCAGGACAGACACATCTCATGATTTCTCAGAGTCAGTTCTCCAGAGTTTGTGCTTACTAAAGCCTCATTCATGATTTGGCACCAACTATTCAAAACCTATTTCCATACAGCTACCCTTACTGCTACAATAAATAAGCTCAGTGGCCATGCTTCTGGCCATCCACTTTGGGACTTCAGACTTGCCTTCAGGCATGTAAAATACACTCTGAAGTGATTCTCTGTTAGCCTTAGATGTAGAGAAATGTGTGTGAAAATACCAAAAGGGGCAAGAGAGGGACTCATTTAAATAAAATGTTTAGAAATGTAGGGAATACTGGAAGCAAAAGTGGAAGCTAGAAAATGGTTTCTAGCTTGGTATGCTGGAATAGGTGTCCAGTGAAAGCAAGAGGGAGAAGAACTCTGATTAGTTTTGCAAAGGACCCTGTTAAATTAATGAAAAAGTCAATATACACATCAGGGTAGTCCATGTTAATAGGAGGCTAAGTTCATTGGTATAACAGCCATATGTGCTGAGGTAATGCGACATGACTGCAGATTGCAGTGTGTTTCAAACATACTTCAGAAAGGGTGTTGGTAGGACACAGATCTTGAAGGGAAGCCTGCTGATAAGAGGTGTTTGGGTCTGTGTTTCATTGGCAGAACAAACTTGCACAGTTGAGGAGACTGACAAAGAATTTGTTCTTCAATTTGAAACACTGTTTTTCAACATAAAATGAAGAGCAGTGGCTGAAAAGGTTAAAACTGAGGAAATGGGGAAACATTTCACAATTTACAATGGCAAATAATACAGTGCAGCCCACAGTCACCCCAGTAAAGTGAAGGTGAATCATGTGGAGAATGTGTACTGCACACTGCTATAGGGCCTTCTTGCATCTTTTTCCTTAAATGCCTTAATAAACTTGGATTCCTGGCTAAGGAAGGAAAGCAAATGAAGTAAATTTCTCATTATCTCTTTTATTTCAGTTTTTATTTTGAAAAGAGAATTATTCATTTTCCTTCATCCATTCTTTAGCTGACAACATAAAGAAGAAATTATGACTCTGCTATGCTGTGTTTCATAGGTGTGGAAGCAAAACAGAAAATGCCAGGCAACTGTTTCCATGTTATTATTCTCAGGTAATTAACTGTCTGATAGAAGTATCCTGTGCAGTTAAAAGAAAAGCTTCCTCTTCACACCATTTCACTGGGAAAATAAGAATAGAAGGAAAGGAACACCGTAAAGCACATTCAGTAAGAGAAGGGTAAATCTACATCCTTGAATGGTATCTCTCAGTATAGATTGCAGGAGATATCTTCACCCTCCTCCTCACAGTGCATCTTCAAATACCTCCACTTGTCAGTACTTTCGGGAAGACATCATTCACTGCCCTTTTGTCACTTTGAGAACAAAGGCAAAGCAATGTTGTGTCTCTAGAGGTAACAAGAGGAAAGGACTTGCCCTTCAGGTTTCCATCTGGATCACCCTTCAGATAAGCCAGGTATTAATGCACAGGTTTGGGGAAAGCCAGAGAGCTTGATGTAGCTGCAGTAGGGAGAGGTGAATGCTCGCCTGGCCTGCACTCAGAGGTCGTCGGATGCGAATCAGCCTCGAGGTGCATGATGCGCCGCAGTGTTAGTACAGCACAGTGCTCAAGCAAACAAGCTCTGCAGAGGCAGACACGGGATCAAGCTGACCCAGCGACACAACTCCCGTCTGGCATTGGCCTCCATCCACAGCCCGTGGGCTCCAGTCTGGCGGCAGCCGCCCTCTAGTCATACCCAAAGGCTCAGGAAGCACGGACAGGCGTGTGACATCTTTGTTTGCACTGGCTAAAGAAACGGCTCCGGTTCGCATGTGCCAGCTGACTGCCCACTGAGGCCGAGGTGGGCCGGTAATGTGATCAATTACTAACTCCCTTCCGCTGCCTATGCTTTTTGCATACCTCAGTGAGTCATGGCCCATGTTATTGCCTGCCCTCCCATACTGCTGACCCTCATTTTTCTTTATTTTTATTAATCATCACTTACTCCAATTAGTTTGTGATATAACTCGCCAGGCACCACAGTACAAACACGTGAAATGTCAAAAGCAAATAAAGGAAACCCTGGCACTGGCATTAAAGTCAGCATGCTCTCCCAATACAAACACTCAGGGCCCGAAGACAAGTAGAGAACAAGTCACAACAGCGCACAAGTATTATTTCTGTAGGTTAACAGCTAGTTTTTTTGCATCATAAAATTGAATGCAGTCCATCAACTTTTCTAGAACTCCTCATTTTTTCTGCTGGAAGTTAAACAAGGTCCTAATTCATCTGAAGAAATTTATTCCCAATTTTCTGCCAAGTAGTAAAAGCAAGAGTTAATCTATTACCAGCTTCAACTGAAGGCATTTAAAAACAGCTTTTCCACATATGTACCACTCACCGGATTTCAGTCTTCTGGGCTGCATCATTCTGCTCTCCAGGAGACAGCATGGAAAGCCAAACTGTCCGTCAGGTATATTCATCAGTGAGACGGTGATGGCCTGCTCCTCTCTGGTCTGACCCACAGCAAATGAAAGTCTTCAGCTTCAGAAAATCTGTCCTGTTTAATAAACAGACGTTCTGCTATTTCCCCTTCCCTCCTTACTCCATGAGGCTGCTTTAGGAGGGAAGCTGGGGCAGAAGCCTTGCTCTTCCCTGTGGGAGTGACAGCACTGAATGGGGCCAGCAAAGGAGGAAGCTGCATGCTGTGTGGGCACAGGGCAGTACACATTAACATGTCAGGAGGTAGAATGAAAAGTAGCTAACTGATGGCAAAACCACCCCAAACAGGAAGGCCTGAAGGCACGAAGGAGATAAGTTGTCTGAAGGAGGGTGTCGGAGAAAACAACACACTGAGGGCAGTGATGTACTGGCACTGCACCCACAAGACACAGTAAAAGCGATCCCTGTACTGGAAGGTTCAGAGAACAAAAATCAGTCAGTGAACCACAAGGGGAAAGAGACACAAACTTTCCTACATAAGCATAAACACATGGATGTACAGACACCATCTCCTCTGTTTGACACTCTCACCCACATGTTTTAAATAGTGTAGATAAGTAATCAAGGGGGCTGTCAGGAACCAATGGCATTTATCCCTCAACACACACACGCACACTCAAAAAAAAAAAAAAAAAAACCAACCTTGATAGTTCCCTTGTACTTTTTTCATTTGGCCATACTGGTCTTTACCATTTTAGAAGAGAAAAAACTTCCATTGCAATCGCTTGTTAGCTGTAGTCTTAATTTACCACAACGCTCAAATTTCAGACTATGAAAGCCTGCTGATTTTTGTCCTTATAGTTCTTTAGTTTTGTCCTTATAGTTATCAGTTCCTCTGCTCCATTTCTGTATCATTTTTGGGCTTTTAATTCCACTCTACCTTGAAAAACACAGTACCTGACTGATAAGATATATGACTTATGACTGTTATTCTGAAATGTTTTTCTGAGAAATTCACAAAGAGAGAGGTGTTCCCTACAGTTCCTTGATATTTCTGCTTTGTTTCCTTTGCTACTTTCCAGCATTTTCCTACCACTTTTCAAGTGTTCGGTAAGCAGGAGGTACCACAGCTGAAATGGCATGGATGATTACCTCCACCATGTATTTGCTCTGTACATCCTTTTCCCCTGTGTAAAATCTTTAACCAACATAACTGGAGGTATATTTACTGCAACAGCTACCTGACAACTTTTCCGACATCTGACTTATACCACTTGTCAATCTGGATACCAGTAAATGTCTCTTCTTGAAATACACCTGAAACTACAATAAATAACGTGACCACAGTGCTGCCCAGGCCTATGTAGCATCTATGACTTCCCTGTCATGACAACCCTTTGCTGCTAACTCCCCAATTGTATCTGCCACATAGAAATAAAATCTGCCCTTAATATTTTTCATTCCCATAATTTTCTAACTGGATTCATCTAGATTCCATAAAAATGTAAAACTCTGTAATAAAGTAAATATATAATACATCTGGATGGTCTTTTTGTTAAAGTAGTGGAATTTTAGTTCATGAACTGTTGATATATTCACTGTTACTACACAAGATAGGGGTTGGTATTGACATTAGCTTGTGTGAAAATGTATTTGTGTTAAAGATTGTGAGCATCATGTTAGTGATTTAAATGCTGATGTTTTTTAATGTCACTGTAATATTTGTATTCACTCTTTTATTGATAATATAGTTCAAAAACTTGCTCTCAAAGCCTAACACATCTTCTTGAAGGAAACTCCTTCTCAGATTTCACAGTCCCAGAAGCAAACTATTTGCTACACCAGCTTTGGCAATCTGGATGTTTGTGTCTTTTTTTCCATTTCTAGCTGCACAGATTTCTGTGTCTGCTTGGACCTACAATGTGAGTTATTTTAATTTCACCGATTTTCTGAATGAATATGCCACTGAATGAACACTAAGTGTGAATGTCTATCACAGCTAGGTGACCTGTGAATTCCTCTATGTATCTGTCGCTGGAGTATTTAATAGCTCCCCTCCCAGAAACAGAGAAACTGCAAGCGCAACAATAATAGTTATGTGGCTGTGAGCTATGATAAGGAGACACTAGAGCAAACTAGTGTCTACTCAAAGGCAGTAGGGTCATAATGAGAAAGTAAAAATGGTAATGTTATTATTTAAAACATAAAGAGTGGAAAGTAACACTACATACTGTTTAAATGAAGTAATCAATAAGAGCAAGAGTAACAGCAATAGCAACAGCAAGAGCAATTAGTAATAATATCACTCCATACACTAGTCTCGGTTTGATAATACATCTGATTGAAGAGTTATTAGTTAAGAATGAATCAAAAAGTGTGTTTTCTTCATTTTCCAAAGTTTGCAGTCCTGTAACTGCCAAAGCTTTTCTAGATTTACTGTGACACTTGTTCAAAAAATGACATTTACGGTAAAGTAAATCCTCCCTACTGTCATTACAGGCTATCAGATTATGCGCGGGGATGTGTGGTTGCCTTCAAACAGATATGAGGGTAAAATCCCTGACTACTGCTTTCTCCAGACAGAGCTTAGGGAATTCAAATTCCTCTTGGCTGCATTTAAACTGGCTTTACAGTGATAAGATTTTATGTAATCTTATCAGGGTGAATCAGCAGGATCAGATGATAGACCAGTAACAACCAAGTATCGCATGCTGAGCAAAGATGTACGGTGGAAACATTCTCTGTGGTGCAGAAGAACGGAAAGAGTTTTTCTCTTTGGGGTAATTTTTCAAAACTTTTCCAGTTTTTATCTAACTAAATGAAAATATATTTTTTTTTTCATAAGAAGTTCCACAGCTAAAAGTATAGCTATGAGCTTTTTTCCAAAACTGAATTTTTATTAGTGCATTTGGAAGATACGACTTGTCCAGATTCAGATGACGATGACAGGTTATTGCCAGCAGTTGAAGTGGGCTTTTTTGCCTCCATTTTTTATAGCCACACCTGTTAGAGGTTTCAGAACCAAAAATAAATAAATAAATAAATAAACAGAAATTGTTAACTCAGGTTCTCATTTCTTCTGTTAACTTAGTGATTATACACTTAATGCAACTTTACAGTCTAGAACGTAATGCCATTCACTGTATGTGCTTACCTTGAAGGAGGAATTTGAAACCTCCATGCCAAAACTCAGAGCGATTCTTCTGGCTTTAGAGGGATCTGTGCTGATTTCTGCAACACTTTCATGTCTTGGAAGACTGATTTCCTTGTTTTTCTAGTACAGGTGAGGGTAACTAGCTATCTAGGGAACAGAAAATTGGGTTTAGCCAAAAAAACACGCACCTTAACTAGATAGATGATGCACAGTCCCCTATGGTAGACCTGAGCGATGCCTATTTCACCAGCCCAGAAATAGATTTCTGTGTACTGAAAAAGCTGCTAATACAGAAGGGAAATTGGGAAAATGGGAGTTATGATTTAGTGATTGTAGTTTTTCCCTTGGCAAAATTAAAGTCTGCTTCTCTGGTGTATTTCAGAGGGAAAAGGCAATTCATGACCGAGTCTACATTCAGACTAGTTCATTTTGTCAGCGGTTGCTGCCTTTTCCTGTGCTATTCTCATTGCCACTCCATTCCAGTTTTGAGATTTTTCTGTTCACCCAAATATATTCCTGTTGCTCTCCTCAGGGATGACACAGGAGATGAAATTCTCCCATACACACTGGCAGCGTTGTGACAGAACACCCAGAGGACGATGATGCAGGGTTGCTTTCTGTTGTTTCTAGTGATGGGACACCTACGCCACTACGAGAAAAATAAGGAATCCAGCTCGGCGGGTCCTGTTGAGGAGTTATATACCGGACAGGGAGCTTGGAAAACTTGGCGACCTTACTGCGCTAGCGTGTAACGGTGCCCCAAGAGCGCTGCAGCGCCGGATCCGCCCCGGCCCCAATCTTCCCGCGAGCTCCCGCTCCCGGGCAGGGCTCCCTTTCCCCGCTGCGCCCGCAGCGCCC
>VXAV01011722.1:138997-149769 GCA_013399715.1 Alectura lathami
AATGAATTAGAGCTGAAACTGACTGTGATCTAGGTAATGAATTAACTGACCTAATGTCACTACATTTTCATCATCAACATTTGTGCTTAACTGCATGTTTATATTGTATTCTAGATGGAATGTCTTGATGACAGTTAATATTTCACAAATTCAATATTCTGGATTTTTAACTCAATTTTTATTCTTTCTTTTGCTTACAAGATCAGCCATCTGGTCAAGAGGCTTTTACTATATAAAAGTTCATTCTTGAAAGAAATTCATTGGTGGGAAATATTTGTTCCAGAAGGCAGCTGAAGGACTGTTCATTTTTCCTCTGCAAGCCACTTCTGCATATTCTTGTGCAGTTGCACTTGGTGTTTGCAATCAAGATCAATGGGTGTTTCATACTGTTCTGGGCTTGTATTAATTATTCTGCACAGCTGTTCCTCCCAAACAGAGAGCACAGATGTGAATGCTTGTACAAAACACAAAAGAAGGGTGGTCTACAAGTATTTTAGATGTGTACTTGCCCTGCTCTCAGCAGGTAAACTCCTTCAGGTGTCTCCATAACTTTTTAAGCTAAAGTCAATAGGGATCAGGCTAAGACTGGGTTTACTCCACCCTGCTGGAATTGTGACCTCTGGGCTTCACATTTTTCTTATAATGGCAGCATTCTCCAGTGAGAAATAACACATTACTTCCACTGAACTGTTACAAGACCACTTTCTAATCTCAGCTCAACAGTGAGCAATGCCACACATTATAAAAGCCTTCTCATAGTATCACAATCAAGTCAAACTGACTTGGTACACAAAGGAAATGAAAATAAACATCTGCCTTATGTAATGGTTTCATATGTAATTACTTTTCCACTGACTGGATTTCAGCCACAATTCCATCATTTTCTCCATTTTGTTGAATCCCTGTTGACAGCTCAGAAACTTTCTTCCATCATGAATAGACACTTCTACTCTGGCTGACTGATGTAGTGGTATTAATAGTTTTCGTGAGAGTTGCTGGCTAGAAAATATGTGTACAGCTGACCACAGGGAAAAAAAAAAAAAAAAAAAAAAAAAAAANNNNAATTAAAAAAAAAAAAAAAAAGAGTTTTTTGTCAAAAATGGAGAAATGGAGATGGAGATGTGTCAGAATCATGTTTTCGCAACACTGTATGAGCCAAATTCACCCAAAGTGGAATGACTATTCAAAAGCAGGCTAGCAAGAGGCACAGTGGTGACAGCATCCACCTACAATGGAGGCAGCTAAGATTCAGTTCCATTTTCTGCTTGGTCTGTGCCAACAACTTCAGTTTAATTAGGTGACAGGCATTGATTTCCTGACCACAGAAAAAACTGATACTTCTTTGGTAAATGAGTTTCTCTGTCTTTTCTTTTTCCTGCATTCCTCTTTTTCTCTGCCATCAATCATTTCAATCTCTTTTTTTTTTTTTTTTCATGATGCAGATGAAAACAAGCTCTATAAGAATCTTACAGTGCAAATAATCCAATTGTAATGAGATCTGCTTGTCAGTTTTAAAATATTTTAACAATTTTTAAAGATTTTCTTGCCAAGTAATTGACATAGGAATCTGAAAAAATAGGAGACTGATCTGAGAAGCTCTTAACAGTCAACTCATCTTTAGTTTTTGTTAATTCTAGAATATAGGCCTTAGTGAGTTTTAAGACTGCTAGGTCAATCAAATTCATATTTTTCTACACTGTGTCCCTCTGATGTTTGAGTCAATACAAAGCCACGTCTGTTACCTTGGCCAGCATAGTGGAGATATTGCTGTGAGTTCAGATAGAGTAGAGCTATGTAGCATGTATGCAGTTATTCACTGGACATGAGACCACATTAATGCAAAGGTGTTTTGGATACCTGAAATAGCTGAGGCACCTCTTACAATGTCATAAGGCCAGGGCTCTGTTGATTTGGTTTTCAGAGAAATAGAAAAGAAAAAACATGGACAGTTAAAAAGGGTAATGTAACCTCACCCCCAGGAAAAGGTGACAGAAAGAATCAGTTAACAGTTTTACTGTTTCTACGTTATGAAATAAAACAGTAAGAGCACTAGAAAGAGACCACCTACCAAAATGGTGATTATTTACACATCAGCCAGAGACTGCAGTCTGGCTGAGCTGCAGTTTACTGGGAGGAACTACTCTTGTCATCTCTAAGTTCATGCATTACTTCAACAAGCTTTCAGTGCTTAAATAAGTTAAATGTGCAAACTATGTTTAAAAGTAGTTCATGACTTCACTCCAGCTCATTGTCAGAAATCTATTATATCTGGTGTTTTTTGAAACAACTGGACAGTATCAGTTTGGCACCATGAGGGGGATATTACTTTTGGCTCATGTCCTACAACCAGCAACAGGATGGGATGCAGCAAGGCTGCCAAGGGATTAAACAATTCAATTCTACTTGAAGCCAAGTACCACAGTTTTGTTCAGGATTTTATCTCTTTTCAGTAGCAAAAGAAGCCATGAAACTCTTTTATTAGACAAACACTTCATAGATAAGATAATAACACTAAACATAAAGTAGGAATGCTGTGTATCATAGAACAAAATATCTCTTGGGCTTCCACATCATGCAAGGCTTGAGTATCAGTTAAAAAAATCTAGTAAGAGTCCTGGCTTTTTGCTGGTGGGAAGTGAACTGTGTACATGCCACAATCAGAGTGAGCAGTCAGACTCCTCTTAATACTTCCATGCTCATTCTCATTTCTATAAACATACCAGATCCCACTCTGAAAACAGCACAAAACGGTTTTTATTTTCAGATGATCTCTGCCACTGGATTCAGTCAGAACAAAAATGAGATATTTTAAGAGAGGAGAAATAGCACTAGGTACAACCTGTTTCTTGACATGGAGCTTTCCTAGGCATCAGAGTTCTGTAAGTGCTCCAAGAATTATCAAGTAATTGATGTGTGATAGCATCTGGATAATAAGACCTAAGCAGCCAACACTGCTCTGCTAACAATCTCACTTCAAAAAATGAGTTTCAGGAGTTACTTCCTCCTGTTTTACTATGCAAGCATTGGAACAGAGACCGTATTTCTGATTTTTCTTAGATGATTCAATTCAATTTTACCTGTGAATAAAATATAAAGTGCATCACTATAGCTGGAGAATATCTTACTTTGTGCTCTGGAGTACGTGTTCATTTCCTTTCAGTTACATATATAAATTTAAAACACATTACAAAAGTCAAAGTAGGTAACTGGGAGATCACTTCATTCTTTTCAGCATGAGTGATGCTGACTGAATTGTGTTGTTTGTTTAACATACAACTTGTACTGATACTATTAATGAATTTTTAACCAATAAAACCATCACAATATTCCCTTGCATATGAAAAGCATACAACAAAAATTTCTTCCTATTCCCAATTGATGACCACTGAGATGACCCAAAGCTACAAATCTATAGGCATAAATATGGATTCCTGTCTTTAAAAACATAGAAAAATACAAAAAAGCAAAACTGATGCAGGGTATTTAATTCTCACTATGCCAAGAATGAATATGTTTTATTTCTGCTCTATAGGGGGACCATGTCATCAGTGCCTGGCTCCAAGACTGGTATCTCTGCCAGAATTTTGGGTTTTGTAATCATGGAAGTGCCTTTAAGATGAGAGGTCTGTTGAGGCCTGACAGGACCTCAATGGAGGAAACATTCCCAAGAAAGGAAACAGTTCTTGGCTCATAGCCTGGCGAGACAGAATGAGAGAGCTTTAAACTAGGATCAGTGGGGGAGAGGAATATCATTAGGAACACTGAGGTTAAGCCAAGTGATGGTACAGCACTATCTGATGGTGGCAAGGCTAATGGGAGCATCTGTGCAGCTCCAGGGAGCACATCTGAAATGCTTGTATACCAGCACAGGCAGCATGACAATGAAAAAGGACAAACTAGAAGCTTTGGTCCTTTCCCAGATCTATGATACCATCGCTGTTAGTGTGAATTAGTGGAACGAGCTCCACAGCTGGAGTGCTGGGATGGATGGCTGTCAGCTACAGGCAGAAAACAAGAAAAGCCAAAGATCAACTTTCATTGACACTGGCCAGTGTGGTGTCAAGAAAAAAAAAAAAAAAAAAGTATTTTTCAAGTAAGTCAGTAGCAAGAGGATGTCTCAAGGTTCAACCTCGTTAATTGTACAGATTAAAGCTATGCTGGATGATGAACAGGCTAAATGGCAGCGCTCAAGGGGTTATACTGAATGTGGCTACATCTGGTCAGTGGCCACTCACTAGCAGTATGCACCAGGGCTTGGCTCTAGTGCCAGTCCTGTTCAACATTTTTATCAATGATCTGTATGCACAAGTGGAATGAGTCCTTAGCAAGTTTGCTGATGATACTAAACTGGGAGACGCTATTCACTGTCTGGAGGGATAAGTGGCCTTGCAGAAGGATGCAGATTCATTGGAGCAGTGGGCAATTAATAATGACATGAAGTTCAGCAACAGAAAATGCCGACAGCTGCCCCTGGCATGGAGCAATGCTGGACACACTGTCTGGAGGGCAGCTCAGCAGAAAGGGACCTGGGGGTGCAGATGAGAGCAGGCTCAGCATAAGCCAGCAGTGTGCTCTGGCAGCCAAAAAGGCAAACTGCATTGGGGTGGGGGGGCACATTAAGCACACCACAGCCAGCTGGTCAAAAGAGGTGATTCTTCCTGCTATATTTAGCATTGGTGCAAACTCTTCTGGAGTGTTGTGTGCAGTTCTCGGCTACACAGTATAAAAAGGGTGTTAAGATTCTTGAAAGTGTCCAGAGAAAGGCACCAAAGCTGGTAATAGGACTGGAGCACATGTCCTGTGAGGAGAGGCTGAGGATGGTTGAAATGTCTAGTCTGGAGAAGAGGAGGCTTCCCCTAAGGAGGGGAAGCAGAGGGAGGTGCTGGTCTCTGCACCTGGGAACTGATGACACGATGCACGGGAATGACACAAAACTGTTCAGATCGGACATTTGGAAAAATCTCCTTACTGTGAGCGTGGTCAAATACTGAAACCACCTTCCTAGCGAGGTGGTTGATGCCTTGCACCTGTCAACATCCAAGAGCCATTTGGATAGTGCTGTCATTTATAATGCTTTAACTTTCCTTTAGTCCTGATGTGGTCAGACAGTTGGACTTGATGATCATTGAAGGTCCCTTTCAACCAAACTATTCTATTCTATTCTATTCTATTCTATTCTATTCTATTCTATTCTATTCTATTCTATTCTATTCTATTCTATTCTATTCTATTCTATTCTACTCAGACCTTTCTGCTCTTTTTGAATATTTTCTTCTTTTCTGAGACTTGCCCCAATCTTTTTCAATTAGCACACTTGCCATCTGCCAAATGAGGAGAATCTGAGGATCTTCTGAAGTCTCTCAGGTTTGTTTTTAAAGAATGCATAGGTAACAGACAGAGAACTCAGACCCCTAAGTATGTATGAAAATTAAGGCTATCCCTATTTTATCAACAGTACACTTATAAATATATATTTTTATATAAATAGCCTTACAAAAATGTGGAAATAAATATTACCAATGCAGATACATGCTAAAAATGACCAGACATAAACTTTCTTGACATTGCTAATTTCATATTTTCTAAAAGGACTTTTGTAAATCTTTGAACTAAATGCCATACAACTGTTATTTGTCAAATATGATCACAGATGAGACACAGAGAAATACTGCAGGACTTTCTTAGAGCTTGCTAGACCAAGACAGGGCAGTTTAGATAAGTAGATCTGTGGCAAAATTTTACAGATTAGTACAACTAATAGCTTATTATAACTTTCTTTATACTGCATTTTTTAACAAATGACTGTGTACCACAATTATTTTTGTGACTGAAATTTGTGTTTCAGATTCGGAAGGTGGTAAATCAAATGCAGCAAGAGGTCTTTAAGCTTAGGTCAGGAAATCTAAGGTGAAACAGTCTTGCCAGGGTTTCTTTAGGGAATGCACAGCCTTCAGTTACCATCCCACAAACTTTACATATGTGAGATGTCTTACTGAATAAGGGTGTGATAAATGCCTATAAATAAATATTTCAGGACCATAATTTGTATGTATAAGACAAGATGTATACGGCACATCATGTCAGATTGACAAATATATGCATTTGTGACCAAACACGTGTATATTTTGCATCCTTAGAGAAATTATTCCTTCCACATAGCCAGTCTGCATCATCTTAAGCCAGCCTTGGTTGTTGTTTACAGTCATTTATATCAGAATCACTGCATTGATTTCATCTGTTATTGCACACTGTGAATTACAGGTTTTTTGAGACCGTATTTCCTAATATATTGAAGTCTCTCCTGTAAGAAAATTAAATATATTCTCTTTCTATAATACTCCTCAAAATATTGTAATGGCAATCTGAAATTGTCATAGTGTATATGAGACTTTCAAAGTCTTAACAAACATCAAGATTTTTATTCAAAATAAAAAGTAAAAATGTAGAGAGAAAGAACTTAGTTTCTCATTTAGATTTCCGCTTTCTATGTAATTGTATATACATAATAAAGATACCTGTAGGCTGGGAAGTGCACGTAAGCCTTCCTATATAAGAAATTGCTAGAAATATATTTACCACCAGCATTCAGTCCTGGTGGATGTTGGTTGCTAAAAAAAAAAATGTTCTGTAAACAGTTAAATTTATCTCTGAGATTTTTACAGAGTAGATATTTATGACACTTTCATTCCTAATAGCTTCTAAAGAATTTAAAATCTATCATAAACTTTTGCTAATGTAAAAAAATATTTGTGTTCCTTGACTGCTTTAATGTGGGCCAACTGATCTGCACAGAATGAATGCTTCCATTGCTCATGGTGTCGGGAAAATGCTAAAATCCCCAACTGTGAATATCATAGTCAAATCTGGTTTGGAGCTATTCAAAATGTTATTAAAATACCTCATATGACCTATGAATATCCCCATCCTTACTAATGAGTCATTAATTAAATCTCAGAATCACAGAATGGCAGAGGCTGGAAGGAACCTCTGGATCCATTTGGTCCAATCCCTGCTTGGTCAGGGCCACCCAGAGCAGGGTGCCCAGGATCATGTCCAGGTAGTTTTTGGAGATCTCCAAGGATGAAATTCCTCAGCCTCTGGGCAACCTGTGCAGTGGTCCGGCACCCGCACAGTACATTTTTTTTCCTTGTGTTCAGGGCAAACCTCCTGTGTTTCACTTTGTTTTGCCTTTCATCATGTCACTGGGCACCACTGGAAAGAACCTGAAAAGGCTCTGACTTCTCTGCTTCTTCTGGTAAAACAAGTATTTCTAATATTCATTTTTCCACATCAGAATTAAATCCTCAGAATCACACTGTTTGACCAGTTTGAAGTATTTATGAGAGGACTTCTTATATGACTTAGGACTTCCAAAGGAGAGCTACATCAGGCTCAGAAGCCTACCTTCTGTAGAAAATGAAGGAAAAATTGGTACCTTTGAAGAGAGTTTTGTCACAACAGAGCATGGCAGCCAAGCCTGGACATACCTTGGTATCTTCACTGGAGAGATGGCGGCTCCTCTGTGGAACACTTCTAACTTCTGTCCTTTAGATAGGCTGATTTGGGGAAAACAGTTTCAGACATAAGTGCATATTTAAAGCGAACTTTCAGCTGTATTGGTCATACAGGAAACTAGAACTCAAAAACATATTTTTAAATATAATTTTGTAAAACTTTGTGAATCTTCTTCATTCTAAAAATTCAATATTAAAAGAAGGAAAATTAAAAGTACAGTATGTGATTACTATTGCTATGAAGATAACCACACAACACTTCAGTAACATAATATATTTTTAATACTTAGTAGGGAGTTGATATTTTCAGAATTAAGCAGAGATCATTCACAGTAATCCAACTTTCAGCATGTTGGTTACACATCACATTTATTTTTTTCCACAAAAGCTAAACTGTAATCCTGAACAGGACTGACAGTAACACTCTAATCCACTTGACTTATTTCTGTAGATAATTTATTTGAAGAAATATCATATTTGTTCATTCATGTTGCTACATTTTAAAGGCTAGATTGAGAAACTGTTTTGAGAGAGGAAGAAAATTGCCCTTATATCTTGCTTTCCTTCAGAGTAGTCTGTATTCAATTACACAGGATACATTTAGAAAGAGGAAGTAAGGCAAAAATTACCAGGTTAGTCTGCTCTGTCAGGTGTAAGATGGTGAGGATTGTGTTGTCATATCCAAAATTTCAGGGACAGATGTTTTGTGATTTATGTGCTAAGTATGTTGTTTTGGTGAATTGAAGACTTCCTTTACAATTTATATTGTAGTAAACAACAGAGACTTTTAGACAAACACAGGAAAGAAGGATCATCATCTTCCTTTTCTGTGTGTTTTTTAGCAGACCTCACATTTGATCCCAAGATGAAGAAAAGACAGCTAGCAGGAAAAACTAAGCTTACTAGAAAATCCTGTGAGAGCCATACTTTAAGCTGACTTTTGACTGAGTCTACCAAACTCATTTAAAAATGTAAGTACTTGGAGAGAACTAAGGACCTTGGTCAGGTAAAGTCTCTCCCTCTCTAAGAGGCAAGCTGGCAGATTGGTTTATTGTGATGCATATGGTGATTCTGGGCTTACTTTCCTGTCTGACACAGCCTGGGTAGATAGTAATGAGAAATACATATATATGGACTTTTTGAAAAGCTTTGTATTTTACTGTGTTTCATTCTTATATTTAGGATTGAAATAATAAAGACATATAGGAAATAGGAAGAAATTTGAGATATAATTTATTCCATCCCCTGCCTGACAGAAGGGTTATCTGCAGATAATGTCATTCTCATCAGCATCTGTTTAACATGTTTATTTATACATACTTTTACTGGGGAAGGCTTTAAAACCTGCTGGGTAAATTATTACACAACCTTATGGCTGTTGGCAATGAAAACATTTTTGCTCTCGTCTCAGTTAACCCCACTTTCTGAAATACAGATCCAATAGTTCTTGTAGGTAGCAGAAAAAAATGCTTTTGTACTTCTAGTATATATTGAGTATATATATATGTCATTTTCCCCTTAGATGATTTTATTGTTTGTTTGTTTTTGCTTTCTAGGCTAAACAACCCCTATCCAGTCACCCTCCTGAAGCCACTTTTTTCCAAATTCTGTTCATTCTTGGTGTTCCTCTCTGGTCTCTGTCCAACTGGTTCACATCCTTTCTTAATTAAAATACTGTAAATAAAATTTAGCACTCCAGCTGAGGCTTCAAGAGCTTCAAGAAGACTTGAAGGACCACTTAATGTGTTGTGGAGTCAACATGCCTCCTGGAGTGCCTTTTTCACAACACTTGGCTCACATTCAACTTGTACTCCACAATAAGCACAGACCCTTTTTGTTGTTAGAGAGCTGCTGCTCAGCCAGCCCTTCCCCACCCTGAATTTGTACAGATGGCCATTCCAAGCAAATACCTCGCCTGAACGAAGCTGCCACCAGCTCCAAAGAGAAACCCAGGACATGCTGTGCAAACCCAGATGTGCAAGAGAAATTCAAGACTGACTTGGCTATTGAGAAACATGGTCTACTACAGCAGGAGAGGTAAAGGCTTGAGACTCAATGCCTTGAAGGATATTATTCCTGCAGAACGGAAAGGGACCCAGTGCAGGCTCCTCCGTGCCATGGCAGGGTTGGAAATAATGGTTGAGTTCACAGTAGTGAAAAGGAGTAAGAAATCAATCCCTTTGAAAGTGGGAATCTTCATATAATACTGCAGCATGCCAGGATAATAAGGGGCTGAGAGGCTTTGAGGGAAGACACATGACTCTCCCTTTTCTGGACATGCATTTTTACCAGAAGTTCATTTTCAATTTGTTTTGTTATGACTGATTAACTAGAAACAGTTAAGGGCATGTCTCCTTTTTAACTCCACCACTCCTACACACACACAGAGGTTAGCATAAGACACAACCCCAGCCTTGGTAGAAAAAGTCTGTCACATTTACAGTTGCTTCCTCATCACCCTGTGGCCCTGTCATCAACCGTCTTCCTTCCATTATCTGCTGTAGCTGAGGTTATTGTTCACTAAATGTGAATCTGACAATCTGTCCTTCAGAGGAGTAAAGCACATAATATAAGCAATAGTGTTTCCTACACAATGTCAGCTTTAGTAATGATGGCCATGGCCAAAGGAATATTAAAACAGATGCACTTCTGTTACAAACATTTCAATTTATTTTTGCTTTACCACTTTTTTTCCTCTTTGCATCTAGCTATAAAAGTTTCATGATGAAGCTTGGTCCTCCGTGGAGCAGATACACAGAGGTGAACTTACAAGCCACTGAAGAACAGATTCAGTCATAATGTATGAGTAATGGCATTTTTTAAATATAAATTAAAGTGAGGAGGAAGGACAGATTGTTGCCAAATGGTGAAGGATGCAATTGGTAATGGAAGAATTATTTTTATGTATTTAAGAGAAAGTGCTGAAGTGTTTTATAATCTGTTTTATAAGGTATTTGACAGTGTCCCTCTAACATAAACCTGGCCAGAATAATTACTAGATTCCTTGGCTATTCCCAGCACATTAAAATAAAAGCTCCACCTTTCCCTGTATGAAGAGCTGTGATTTCTGCCCCTTCAGAGGGAATGAACTCATTCTCCTCCTGTTTTTTCCACCATATGGCCTCCTCTGAGCAACTGATGGCCAAACAAAATGCAAGTGTTTTCTGCTTGCGGTTCTTTTTCCCTGAGCTTGAAAGGCCTGCTAGGCCCTTTCTCTCCAGCTTCAAATTTGTAATGAGCCTCTGCCAAAACACAGGT
>VXAV01011726.1:18735-29807 GCA_013399715.1 Alectura lathami
AAAAAAGAGTATGTCCCCCTGCTTCAGAGAGTTTGTAAGATATTATAGACAACAAACAGGCAAGTAAAGTGTAAGAAAATGATGGGAGAATATCAATTTCCATAATGGGCAATATATTTGCAGCCCTTGGGCAGTGTGGCTGTTGTCATGCTTATTTATTTATTGGCCTTGAAGCCAAAGAGGAAGAGTAATGGAAGATTTGTGAGAAGATAATGAGGCAAACCTGTTTAAAAGAAGTCTCCAACAGTAGTATATGCCTTTTGTCAGTGTTTTGATGTTGTATGAGGTTGTTTTGGTATCTGAAATGGCAAAAACTTGATGAGGTTCTTTTCCTTTCTTTTTCTTTCTTTCTTTCTTTTTTCTTTTTCTTTTTTTTTTTTTTTTTAATGTAGGTAGTTATCCACTATCAATACAAATTACCAGTGAATTTAAACAAAGTATCAATGAAGTTAAACACGGTCTTGTTCCCATAAACCTAGCCAGACAGAACTGTAGAGATATATGCAATTTACATTTCTCAAGGGACCATATATTCCAATGGTCTTGTTCATGTCTTCTCTTTATCCTAACTCAGCACACTATCTGTGCTGTACACTTGACAGTTGACCATAATGGCAGTTTCCTTACAATTCTTACTCTGCACATTGCTTATGAAATTGTTTTATTTCTTTCCCAATTTTCCTCATAATGAATTTCTCTGGATTGCCATAAGTTTCATAAAGAGCTAAGCTGCACACAGATAAGGGCTGGCAGTAGGCAGGACAAGGTAGAAATAAATAATGGAAGAATAATGGTGAAGTGAAGAATGAGAGATAAGTAATGGGTACTAGATGGTTATGGTCTTTAAAAATGCCGAACACTCTATGCTCCAGGGCCACTGACAGTGAACTCTGGCCTTTAAGGATCCGCTTATGCCATATTACACTTGGATTATGTATATTCTTTATTAGAAATGTAACTCAGGATAGATATTTTTGGAACATTCTTTGTCTCTAGTGCTTTGAAATAGATTCAGATTTTGGTCCTACTTAATGGCAAGCATTTTATTTTATCAAGTCCAGCTGAAGCTAGGATTTGGTTTATCTGCATTTAGTGATTCATATTCAGGCATATACTGTCTAAACTAGTCATTTAATCACTTTGTACAGTCACAAGAGATAAAATGCATGTTTGTGACAGATTAATCCAGTCATATACAGAGATCTAAAACAGATGGGCATCACTCTCTGGGTGCCCACACCAAGACTTTAGATTAGACTCCTAACTTTAAATTGCATCTCTTGGCATAACGTGTTGGCTCGGTACTTTTCCAAACAAGTACCTGGATTCACACCTAAACATGATTATTTTCCTAAGCAAGTAATGTGGAGACTAATGTGATTAACAAACTATGATTAAGTTCCCCAGAATAAAGAAAAAGGGGAAGCTTTTCCCACTCTGTTGAGTTCTCTTTTGAACACCAATCATCCGATAAAGCTAGTTTCACCCAGGTGGTACTTTTTGTATCCCAATGCCTCCCCCAACAGCAATCTTAACAGCAGCAGATCTCTGAGTGCAGCATCAGGTTCATTCTGTCTTATGACACTTGTGCCCTCCTGTGCAGTGGTGCAAAGGTGTAGCTGCCCCAAAGCACAGGAAAAGAAAATGCGATTGTGTTTGTATATGAGTGTGCATTACTATTCCTCAAAGGATTGCAATGCTTTAATATTTTTGGATTAACTCATGATCAAACATTGATGAATCATGCTATTTTACTGAAAAGCACAATCCTTAAGTCAACCACCTAATCTAAGAGAAGAAATTAAACTCTAAACCAACATAAACACATTACAAGTCATTAGTGTAATTAAAAAGGAATGTATAATTAAAACATTTGTGTATTTTAACTCAAATTCATCTGTGGTCGGAAATTTTAATGAACTGTTCATCAAAGAAATCTCTGGAGTCTGAGGATAAGTTTAGCATAACAAGAAATTGAATGTTTTCTTCTCTTCAGCATAGGAAGCTCTGTTCCCACTGGCTTCGAAAACCAAGCTGTCATTGGCTCAAGCAAACTAATAATGATTCTAAACGGTTATGATCGCTTCAATGTTTTAAACTGATGTTATCTTTTTTATCCCCTAAGAATCATGTTTTTCATAATTACTTCTCTTTTGTCCTTTCCTTAAGACAAATGATTTTGTAATTAGTGATGAAGGAACCAGTGATCACTCCAAGACATCTGTCAAGTTGTCATGAAGTATCTGTCCCTGTAGCTATATTTAAACTTTCTGTTTAATAGCCTCTTGCTTTATTTCACCATTACATCTCTGTGGTACCATAATCAGGATACCCTAATGATCAAGTTCTATAAAACACAGAGCAATTAGATTGTAAGACGTATTGCTCCCATGAAAGTCCTTCTTTCTTATAACATAGTTCCCTTTCTTTCCTTCCCTTTATCATCCTCCAGCCCCACACATTCACTTGCAGAACTCATTAGCTATTATTAGTTGAGACAATTGCATCAACAGCCAGCCTAATGTTTCACCATATTTTTGTCTTTAAAAAATGCTTTTATGCATTTTTTTCATATTTTTCTTTTTTTCATTTTTCAATTTTTCTTTGATGATTTGATGAACAGTCTCATGAGTAAAACAGCATAAGTTATTTAATCAGTATTATTGAAGTTTAAAAAATCTACATTACTCTCCTACATGTACAATTTTTTGAAAGAGTTGCCTTCAGCTGTTCATGATACTTTATCTTCTTCCCCACCCATCCCCAGGGCAGACGTTTTCCCATTTTGAGTGTGTCAAGGCCTATGGGAACCTGTCTATGGTAGGATTCTCTAAGGACTACAGAACCATATAGAAAGATTCATAATATTACTATAATACACATCAAGTCAAAGCAAGGATATTATTGTGTATTGTAATATTTATTTCACCCTGGGGTATATTTTCAAGTTCTGTATCCCTTAACATAAATCAACTTGTTTTGCTCTTCTCCATTTTTAGACTGCACAGTATTACTCTTTGTCTTAAGAACTCATACCTTTCCAGAAATTATTCTCTAATGAGGCAGGAGAAAAATGTCTTTGAGTACACTGAAAGAGATATATTCTGGAATGCAGAAGTACATTTTAACATGAAAAACAAACAAACAGTGTGTTTGCATAGTGAAACCAGTGTCATAGGAGTTAGATAGGTAGGAAGGTAGGTAGGTGGGTAGGCTGGTAGATAGCTAGGTATGTGGGTAGATATGTAGGTGGGTAGGTAGGTGGGTAGGTAGGTAGATGGATGGATACATAAATCAATTGTCCAGTCAGAATTTTTTTACCTATATAGGTACTTCTATAGCACGGTAATAAAAAAGATATGAAATTGTAGTCAGAAAGCTACTTTGGACTGCATGTGCTACTCATCTAAAATGAACCCTTTTTAAAGCACTTTTTTGTCCTCCCCGTTGCTTTCTGGAACCTTAACTACAAAGCTTCAGTTATGAAATGTCTCTTAGCACTTCATCCATTCATGTTAATGGAACTAAGTAAAAAAGAAGAATCAAAATTATTCAACCAACTGATAAGACTACATATATCTTTTTATTTCCACATAGCTGATTCAAAATGGCATGAACTAAAGAGGTATGGAGATTATTTGCTGTCAGATATTGTTACCTGGTCAATGAAAGAGAATACACCTCTTAATGCAAAGACTTCAGTATTTGGACAAAGGATGGAATGAAGAAGGAAGATACATTTACCATGCTTGTTTTCTAATTAACAAGATTGTGCATAAAGTGTAAGCAGTACTCCAGGTTCTCTGGTTCCAACACAGCTTTTGTCCTCCATATAGGTATTATTAGGTGAAAACCCCTGGCTTGTTAATGCAGATGAATGTTATGGTTCCTTCAGGCCTTAAATCTATGGAGTAAATTTCAAAGTCACAAGAAGAAATTAGGCATTCAACCCCCACTGACAGTCAAGGAGAACAGGATACCTCTCTCCTCTCTGTGTCTTTGAAAATCTCCAGCTCTAATCTATGAAGATTTGTCTATCACCAGCTAAATTTCCATAACCTTCAGCAGCAAAATGCACAGACCCTCTGGGTGAATGAACTGTGTAAGCAATTTTTTTCAACTTTATTTTCAAGCTCCCATGATGGATCCATTAGTTACTTTCTGGTGCTTGGTTTATTTACACAGAGATCAAACACATGCTTTATTGCAAAAAGAAAAAGGGAATGGGAGGAGGGAGGGAGAGAACCCATGGATAATCAAGACAAAAGCACCACGATAAAAGAGCCAAGCTCTTTCGAAACATGAGCTCTAAATTTGCCTCAGAAAATGCTTTTGTATTATCTGGGAATGCATATATACACGCATAAATACACACATGTGCACACATATAAATATGTAAAATGATACTTCCTAAAGTATTTTATACTACTGATGCAATCACTCACACAGCAAACACTGTCAAAGTTGGTATTTCTCCAGGGAATTCAGGCTGTGCAAAAGATGTATGTTTTTCATTAGGATTTACATCAGCATTTGGTGTAATTAATTGTAATGTTTCAATCTTCATATAATACGTTTATTCAGAAGAATAAAGTTTTGCAAATCAATGGAAAGAAAATTCCCAGCAGAAGCCAATGTTCATTAAATGTGAAGGAAAGATGTATGATTCGTTTTATGCTCACAGATTTTACTTTCTTTTTCACAGTTTTATTTCAAAAACAGAAAGGAGAAAAAGGCCTCATCATCCAAGTGCCCCAACAAAAATCTGAGACCGCATATCCAAAGAAACTGCAGCGTAAATAGCAACATGCTAGAGTAACAGAGACGGTTGGGTTACAAACACTAGGCCACCACGGAGATCTAAGAAAGAAATTGAAACCAGGACATATGCAATTTTTGTCAGATGTCTGCACTTTGGTGCCCACAACAGCCGGTGTAGCCACAACAGCTTTAAGCATATTTGCTGAGGTGATGCTGCTGAGAGGGTGAGGAGTTCAGTGAGACTCATAAAACCTATATGGGATGATATGGGATGGAAGATGGATGTAAACTCCAGGCTTCTGTGTCCATACTGTTATCAATACCTGACTGGATTAAAGATAACCCAGTTAGACCTTTTTAGAATTGAGTTATTTCTGACTAGGGTTACCTTACTTTATCAAGCTTAGAGGACATTTCCTCTCCAGCAGGATAATTCTGCTAAAATACTAAACTATGAAAAATCCTGCAAGTTTAGGATCTGACGTCAAGTTTTAATAACTGCTGATATCTCCAAACATCTGTGGCGATGGCAATGAAAATTCAGTCACCTGACTGTGTAACAGGGATTAACGTACTGCTATTTATAAGTTAGGGAAGGTGTGACTTCAAAGGGATAGTCTCAAAACTTTCCACTAATTTTAGGAAACATTCACATTCACTAGAGACTTCTGTTGCCTTTTATTTGTTTATTAATTCATTTAATCAACCTAAGAAAGATCCCAAGATTTTTTTTTTTCACAAACTCAGCATTTTTGAAAGGAAAAAAGAAAAAAAGAATAAAATAGTAACCAACTTCTTACTTTTTGATGTCACTTAAACTGAGAAATATTGTCTCATGCATTTATCTTTGCAAACCGACAACAATTAAGTTGTCTTAACATAAGACTAAAAATAGTTTTATTTTGCTGGAATTGTAGATAATCTTGCAGGATCAAAAAAACCTTCCTTTCCAATTAAAAAAAAAAAAAAAAAGAGAGAGAGAGAGAACCTTGTTGCTTTCTTGTTTTTTGTGTTAATTAGGGTCACTTTCATCATCTTTATAAGCAAGGTTTTCTAGTTCGGACTTTCTACTTTTTTTTTTTTTTTTTTCTGATAAGAAAGAGAGTGTAGTAATGTTTCAACTAATCCCCAAGGGTCTTTACAGATAATTTCCAGTTGCATTACTGATTTATTTTTGCCTTGACCAGATGGCTCCAAGTTCATGTGACTGTAAGGGAGTGCTTTTGATTACCCTATTTATCTCTCCCAGTGCTCAATTTAAGGGTCAAACCTTGTGTAACACATTTGCCAGATAAACTATTCAGTGCTTCTGCCTTTTGGACACCATACTTCTGACATATGCTCTGTGCCTCATTAAACATAAAAGTTATTAGTTTTAATAAATGTTTTTACAAACTCTGTTTGTAACAAAAGATTTAAGTTTCAAATTTATTTTCTTTATTCGTGGCTAGTGGGTTGCTTTGACCTGGAAAAACTGGTGAAATTGGAAGGGAACATCTTGAGTATGACAGAGAAGAGTAAAGCAAAGAGGTAGAAGCTGGGATGTTTTTTTGTTCTTTTTTTTTTTTTTTTTTCCCCCTTGATATAGGTTATAAATGAAAAGACGAGCAGAATGTTTTTAATGAAACCAATAAAAATGCAAAGGAAGATTTAATGTTTAAAGTAACGATAAATCAAAAGTGACAACTCAAATGCAATATTGCACCATGAGATTGAGGAAATAAATTCATCTATAGGGCAGATGTGCCTGCTGTTAAAAAAAAAAAAAAAAAAAAAAAAAAAANNAAAAAAAAAAAAAAAAAAGAAAAAAGAGAGAGAGAAAGAAAGAAAGAAAGAAAGAGAGAGAGAGAGAAAGAAAGAAAGAAAGAAAGAATGAAAGAAGGAAAGAAAGAAAGAAAGAAAGAAGGAAAGAAAGAAGGGTAGAATGATAGACAAAAAGACAAAGAAAAAAAAGTTTTCATCATTATTAAAAAAAAAAAGTCCTATAAAATCAAAATAAAGGAATAGAATATTAGAAGCTGTTCAGACACACTCATAAAAATGTACACACATATATATATTCAGATCAATGTACTTTCACAGACACACATATGGTGGAATGAAAAAATAGTCACAGCTTATTTCTAGAATATTTGTGGATAGTAATATGAATAGTTACATAGGACAAATAGTGTCTGTGTCTCACCACCTCTGCTGAAGCCTTCAAAACGAGAATTAATTACTTGGAGGAAGGACTGTCTTGTAATAACATTTACCTGGGACTAGGACCCCTGTGGGCCAAGTCCCAGCTCTGTCACAAACATGCTCTGTGACCTTGCAGGATTTCCTCTGGCCTAGATTCATCCAAGTTTACTTAAAGCAATTAACTATGGTGCCTAAGCCAGGAGCTAGTCAGGGCTGGCTTTGTTCTAGTTAATGGGAAAAAAAAAGGCTCTTTCCATAATCAATTCTAATTCTATATGGAATAAGTTGCACTTCAGACATACCTATGTTTACTAGTGACTAGAGACGAACTCTAGAGCTAACACATGCTGAAATTAGAAAGAATTAATTCTGACTTTGGGTATCCTGACATAATTATTCAGGGTGAATGGGACTTTGTTCAGTAGAAATTTAAAGATTGGGGTGGGAAGTTGATTTGAAGACAACCATTAGATACATCGAAATTATGATTGTGTATAGGTGTGAACAAATGTTTCTACAAGAGGAAAAACAGGCAGAGAAATGGGATCATGAGTGGAAGGAGAGAGGAAGAAAGGAAGAGAGAAGGGAAGAGGAGAGGAGGCAGGGAAGGAGGGAAGGAACAAAGAAAGTAAGGAAGGAAGAACAGAAAAGAGAAAGATTTGAAGGTGAAGTAAGGCAAGGGAAATACAATGCTGGAGCAGGCAAGGAAAAGCAAGAAAGACAAGGTAAAGCAAAGCAAAGTGAATCAAAGCAAACAAAAATAAATGAAAGGAAGGGGAGGAAAAAAGGGAAGTGAAAGGGAAATGGAAGGGGAAAGGGAAAGGGAAAAAAGAGAGATGGGTTATATCTGGCCTTTTTAGATAACCTTGTACTCCTTTTCAATTTTCACTTCAGATCTCCACCCCCCTCCCCCCCTCTTATTTTTTTATTTCCTCTTCATTATTTTAATGGCTACATCCTTGCTCTGATGTGTCAATGGTTGTGGAAAATCCTATGAAGCAAGGGCTTAATGAAATGGCAGCTGGAACAGAGGGATAAAGTTCCTTTGGAGCAGCTTCAAAGGGAAGAGAAGGAGCAGTGTTAGTGATCAGAACAATAGTGCAGGGATGCTCATACACAGGCCAGGCACATCCAGCTGGCTGTTTAGACTCAACACCCTAATGAGGCATGAAGAGAAATGGGTAAGTACACAGTAGGGAAGAAGAGTTGAAAGGAAGGTTAAAAAAAAAAAAAAAAAAAGGGAGGACGGGGGGAAGGGTGAAGGGGATAAGGAAGCATTGGAAGCATTCTTATATTGTACAAATGATTCAGGTATCGTAGAATCATAGAATCATAGAATGGTTTGGGTTCAAAGGAACCTTAAAGATCATCTAGTTCCAACCCCCTGCCACAGGCAGGACACCTCTCACTAGACCAGGTTGCTCAGAGCCCCATCCAGCCTGGCCTTGAACGCTTCCAAGGAGGGGGCATCCACAACCTCTCTGGGCAACCCGTTCCAGCGTCTCACCACCCTCACAGGAAGGAATTTCCTCCTAATATCTGGCCTAAATGTCCACTCTTTGTGGCCATTACCCCTTGTCCTGTCACTGCATGGCCTTCTAAAGAGTCCCTCCCCAGCTCTCCTGTAGGCCCCCTTCAGGTACTGGAAGGCCGCAATTGGGTCCCCCTGGGGCCTTCTCTTCTCCAGGCTGAACAACCCCAACTAGAGTGAGTCCCAATTGAGGTGAGGTCTCACGAGAGGGGAGTAGAGGGGTATTAATACTTTGTATGAAACAAATTAACAAAAGAAAAAAAAAAAACAACAACCCTAGTCTGTCATATGTCATACGTACTTTTTTTGGTCAAAAAATCATTCTTTCTTGTGTTGGTCTTTTTCCCCTTCCCTTCCCTTCCCTTCGACTTTATATTTCCTCAATTAATTTTCATTAATCTTTGTTTATTTTCATTCTATGTAATTAATCACTATCTTTTTCTTAATATTGTGGAAATAGTACAGAATGAAAGTCACCAAAAACAGTACAAATTACATCAATAGATATTAAAAGCCTATGCTGAATTAAAATAAATAAATAAATAAATAAATCACCACCACATTTGAGAGGATGTCATTAAAAAAAAAAAAAAAAGGCAAAAAAGTTTACTATTTTGCAGCTAGACAGAAACCTCATCCTTCTGCAATGCTGTAGGCAGTATTTCTAATCTCAGAGCATCAGCCTGTGCTGAATCTAATACGTGCAAGACCAAAGCTTTGATTCACATCAGTTGAGTTAACTCTGATAGTAGAGGAAAATAGTAGGCCATATTGTTTAAAGTTGAGTAGTCATCAAAATATGGACCTCACATGAAACTTGCAGATCCACTCAGTGTACAGAAATATTTGTAATATATTCCTGAAACTACATAAAATATTTATTGTTCAAGGTTTATTAATTGTGTCCAGAAATCTCCTAGGCTTTAGTTACATTACATCTGTAAATGAATCTGGGGAGCCAATTAAATGTTGTTATCCTAATAAGATTACAATTATGTAAAATGTCGCAGCCATTCTGTCATGCTACCCTGACTGGACTAAAACCTGGAGTGACAAAGTTAAACTCCAAACAGAGGACAGATATTATCTATGTTGTCAACAGAAGCATGTTGCAGAAAAGCTAATTTATTTCATGAATATTTGGCAGACTAATGAAAGTGAAGTAGGCAGGGAACCTTGAAACCAGCCCTGTTTTAGACTGCACAGGCTGGAATTCAAAAGCATTTCATAACCATATGCAGACTTGAGTACATAACTAACAACACTTTACATGGACAAAGGTAAGCCTGAATCTATCCTTGTCAGGCATGATAAGATTTCATTTTTTACTCTGTGTGTGGTAAGGATGTAGGCTGAAATGATGATGCAGCTCTTCTTCATCTCACTCAGGAACAAGCGGTCTGCAATCCACACATTCAGCACTGCTTTCTTCATACTTACTTGTGAACAAGCACTGTATTAGCAGAAAGAACCAGAAGGACAAAAAGGTACGGATTATTTCTCTTCCAGCGAATCCAAAGAGTCTTCATCAAGACCTTTTTCTGCTTGATTATTCACAGACATTCACTGTTAAAATAAACATATATGTCTATTATAGCGGTTAATAGAATTTATTTACATATAGAGTGTATATAAAAAGGAGTTTATAAAGGGAATAGGATTTGTTAAGTGATAAAAAGAAGAGAGATTATGTTTATGAACCTGCAGGAAAATTTCGCTATTTTAGAAGGCTTTATCCAATTTAGAATCTTGAAGATAAATTTATGATCATGATGCTGGTGATTTGGATGGTTTTACTCTTTGACATGAAGCAATCCTGTGTTAGCTTTCCTTTACACTGCATGTACAAAATGGGAATTTTACTGGAAACTATTTGTAGGATAAAATATTGGTTCTGTGTTCTATAGTCTGTACTCTATCTGTGTAAATGGTGACAAAAAGGAGTACTTCCACTATTTTCCAGAAAGGAAACTGAGGTACTGGTGGACTTTGGACTGGATCCACTGTAGCCCTATCTCCTACTAATGACGACAGCAGGAACCTAAGGTGATTGTGATTCTTATTGAGAAATTTAGGTTAGCTTTTGAAATTTGAGGAAAAGAAGTTAACACTGAGATCTATGTGGAATCTGAGCTAGAGACCACAGCTTAATTATGATTTGATCTACAAGGCCAATCCCAATTTCTATTTTCTTGTAGGAGAAAAAGAAATAAGATAAAATATAAACATTGCTATATGGAAATGAAAACATGTTAGTAATTCATTGTCTTAGTCTTCCAATTTAAGTCAGAGTGGATNAAAAAAAAAAAAACCAACTGGTTGCTGATAGAAGCTATCATGAGGCAAGCCGGTTATAAAGGGAAAAATACTGACACAAAATGTCTGCTGAACATCGACAGAAGATGTCTGCCAGCCTGGGTACCTGGCCTGGGAAAAAGGGGAAGGGAAAAAAAAAAAAAAAAAAAAAANATCTTTGAAGTGCAGCTGGATGCTTGGGAACCAGAGACATCCTGAGATAACCTTGACAAGCACAGAAACAAAAGAAAAACTATCTGCTAGGGAGGTGGAAAAATAGTCTTAAAGATGGAAAACAGCC
>VXAV01011726.1:56595-72294 GCA_013399715.1 Alectura lathami
ACACCTTGCGCTTGGCCTTGTTGAACCTCATCAGGTTCTCGTGGGCCCACTTTTCCAGCCTGTCCAGGTCCCTCTGGATGGCATCCCTTCCTTCAGGGGTATCAACTGCACCACTCAGCTTGGTGTCATCAGCAAACTTGCTGAGGGTGCACTCGATCCCACAGTCTAAGTCATTGATAAAGACGTTGAAGAGCCCTGGTCCCAAGATGGACCCCTGTGGGACACCGCTCGTGACTGGCCTCCACCTGTACGTAGAGCCATTGACTACAACCCTTTGGGTGCGACCATCCAGCCAGTTCTTTATCCAACGAACAGTCCACCCTTCAAATCCATATCTCTCCCTTTTAGAGAGAAGGATATGGTGTGGGACCATGTCAAAGGCCTTGCACAAGTCCAGGTAGACAACATCCGTCGCCCTCCCTTGGTCCACAAATGCCATCACTCCATCATAGAAGGCCACCAGATTGGTCAGGCACGACCTGCCCTTGGTGAAGCCGTGCTGGCTGTCTCAGATCACCTCCTCATCTCGCATGTGCCTTAGCATCTCCTCCAGGTGGATCCGCTCCATGATCTTTCCAGGCACAGATGTGAGGCTCACCGGCCTGTAGTTCCCTGGGTCTTCCTTTCTCCCCTTCTTAAAAATGGGAGTGATGTTTCCCTTTTTCCAGTCACTGGGGACCTCGCCTGACAGCCACGACTTTTCAAATGTGATGGAGAGCGGCTTGGCGACCACGTCAGCCAACTCCTTCAAGACGCTGGGATGCAACACATCCAGCCCCATAGACTTGTAGATGTTCAGTCTCATAAGGTGGTCTTGGACTTCCTCCGCTCTTACACAGGGAAGGATTTTGCTTCCCCCATCCCCACTTGGATTTTCAGGGACACGAGAGACCTGGGCAGCCTGACCGGCAATGCAGACCGAGGCAAAGAACTCATTAAATAGCTCAGCCTTCTCCACATTGGAGGAGGCCAGTTCTCCCTTTCCATTTGTTAGAGGGGGAACATTCTCCTTCACCTGCCTCTTCTGCCCTATGTAGCTAAAAAAACCTTTCTTGTTTTTTTTTACATCCTTCACCAAGATTAATTCTACCTGTGCCTTGGCCTTCCTGATCCCATCCCTACATATCTTGACAGCACCTCTGTAATCCTCCCAGGCCACCCATCCCTGCTTCCACTGCCTATACTTTGCTTTCTTCTCCCTCAGCTTGACCAGGAGCTCCTTGCTCAGCCACACTGGTTTCCTGCCTCCCCAGCCTTATTTCTTATTCTGGGGGATGGAGAGTTCTGCCAGCTCTAAGCTCTAAGCTGGAAGCATAGTTTCAATGAACTGTTTAATTAGTTATTATTTGTACAGTATTCTGTAATGGGAGAGGCAATGTAACTGTAAGGACAGAATGTAAGATGGTCAGGAGTAATAGAAACCATTTTTACTCTTCTACCTCCATGATAAGGTTGATCTCTGGGCCAAAACTACCAGCAAGAGAGAGAATTAATGGCAGTTGCTACTGTGAATTTGGAGATGCCAATTCCCATTTTAACAATTTCTGTTTGAAAAGTCAGGTTCCTTTGTAAATAGTGAAATGATGTAGGATTTTCAAAAGTTTCTGATTATACCGATGTTGACTCTGGGCAAATATTCAACTGTCTGCTACAGTGGTAAAGTAGACCTTTTTCTCCTTATTATGACCAGTAATTTTAATAGCAATTACTGATTTTTTTTTTTTTTTTTTTTTTTTTTTTTGGTCAGAACTCTTGTTATGTAAAATCTAAAGTAGTGAAGAGTTAGCTTTGAAGAAGTCAACATTTTGTGAACATTGAATTTGAGCCTGCACATTGAATTTGAGCTGTGAGGGTGGAAGAAAGAAAGCAGTGGCCACTGTGATGGCTCAGCTGGCATACAGTAACTCCTCACACCTGGATTAGGTGTTTGAATAACCATATTAGGGTGTATATGTGCATGTGTGCATGAGTGCATGTGTATGAACAAGCCCATTAAGCCTATAGATGAACTCTAATCACTAAACATGAGCAGCTGGGTGGCTTTAAGTATATTATTTTAATCTGCAATTCAAGGGATTATTGCATAGTTGTATACAGACAATCACAGTTAATTACAGTTAATAAAATAGTGGGATTCATTTTGTGAGGACAAACTGGACTTCAGGTATGTGGCTGGGGAGCCTTTAGTTTGGCTAGGAGATGTTTGCACATATTTTGCATGGTTTAGACTACAGGTAAATATACATGGCTCTCAGAGGCTTAGGGAGACAGAAAAGGCTCTTTGCTAACCTCTGTACTTGTATATGCCTCCAGAAGCAGCTGTTGCAGTTGCCTTTGTTTATTCATTCTCCACCCAAGGGAGCTGGCAGAAGTGCTCGCCAAGCTGCTTACCTTCATTTATCAGCAGTCCTGATCAATCAGAGAGGTCTCACATGACTTTAAGTTTTCCAATGTGATGCCCTTCTACAAGTAGGATCGGAAGGATAGTTTGGGACACTACTGGCCTGTCAGCATGACCTCGGTAGCTGGGAAGGTTATGGAGCAGATCATCTTGAGTGCAATCACATTGCATGTCTGGGACAACCAGGGGATCAGGCCTAGCCAGCATGGGTTCATGAAAGGCAGGTCCTGCTTGACCAGTTTCATCTTCTATGACCAGGTGACCTACCTGGTGGACAAGGGAAAGGCCGTGGATGTAGTCTACCTAGACTTCAGTAAAGCCTTTGACACTGTCTCCCACAGCATTCTCCTGGACAAGCTGGCAGCCCATGGCTTGGACAGGTGTACTCTTCAACGGGTAAAAATCTGGTCGGGCCCAGAGAGAGGTGGTGAATGGAGTTGAATCCAGCTGGTGATCTGCTACTAGCAGTGTTCCCCAAGGGTCTGGAGCCGGTCCTCTTTAATATCTTTATTGATGATCTGGATGAAGGCATTGAGTGCATCCTCAGTAAATTTGCAGATGACACCAAGCTGGGAGGAAGTGTTGATCTGCCTGAGGGAAGGAAGGCTCTGCAGGGGGATCTGGACAGGCTAGATAGGTGGACTGAGGCTAACAGCATGAGGTTTAACAAGACCAAGTGTTGGGTCCTGCACTTTGGTCATAATAACCCCAAGTAACACTACAGGCTTGGGGCAGAGTGGCTTGAAAGCTGTGCAAAAGAAAAGGACCTGGGGGTGCTACTTGACAGGCAACTGAATATGAGCCAGCAGTGTGCCCAGGAAGCCAAGAAGTCCAATGGCATCTGAGTTTCCATCAGAAATCGTGTAGCCAGCAGGAACAGCAAGGTGATTGTCCCCCTGTAGTCAGCTCTGGTGAGGCTGCACCTTGAGTGCTGTGTTCAGTTTTGAGCCCCTCATTAGAAGAAAGACGTTGAAGTCCTGGAGCGTGTCCAATGAAGGGCAACGAAGCTGGTGAAGGGCCTGAACCACAAGTCTTATGGGGAGCGGCTGAGGGAACTGGGCTCGTTTAGACAAGAGGAGGCACATGGGGGACCTTATTGCTCTCTACAGCTACCTGAAAGGAGGTTGTAGTGAGGTGGGAGTCAGCCTGTTCTCTGAGGTAACTAGTTACAGGATGAGAGGCAACAGCCTCAAGCTGTACCAGGGGAGGTTCAGGTTGGATATTAGGAAAACCTGCTTCTCAGAAAGAGTGGTGAGGCATTGGAACAGGCTTCCCAGAGAGGTGGTGTAGTCTTCTTCCCTGGATGTGTTCAAGAAATGTGCAGATGTGGCACTTAGGGACATGATTTAGTGGGCATGGTTGTGTGAGGCTGACGGTTAGACTAGATGATCTTAGAGGTCTTTTCCAACCTTTATGATTCTATGATTCTACGATTTTTCTCCTTATTAATTACTTTACACTGAGAGAAAAGTTTCCTCATCTGTCTGGTAGTAGTCTGGTTATTTAGAAGGTTAAATTAATGTTCTCCTTTGATTCTCTTTGGTGTCTGCTCTGGAGAGCAGCTTCCTTATTGTACTTTCACTGTCAGAGTTGCGTTCATACCAGAGAGGCTCTGTTGAGAGAAGACACATACATATTCAAATATACATACACGTATATCTATGAAAGACCTTTTCATTTTGTGGTTTTTTTTTTTTTTTTTGACAATCTTTCATTAATTTGTAATAAAGTAAAAGATTTAAGACGGTTTTGGTCTGTGGGCATAAAATTTAAGGGTCTGTTTCTATTAAGATCAGAGGTACTCTGCAATTCTGAAACCTATAGAAGTCGTGAATCTTGGCCATGATATTGAAGTGATACGCTTCTCTGTAGGGTCTGTGCTTGACAAATACAGAAAATACCTGTGTAATCACATAGTCTGTAGAAAATGTTTTCAAGAGTTTGTGTGCATACAAGGTGAGGAGTTAAACAGCCAAACCCACATTTTATATAACCAAAGTCATTATTTGGTGTTTTCTTTGCCTTTCAGTCACCTACAGTTCCAAAGACATGGTTTTTATTCATATATTGTGAAGCATACATTCTGGTTTTCCTTTCTTATATCTAAAATGGTGAATATAAGCTCAGCTCCAGAATTCATTATTCTAATCCTGAATAAAATGAGTTCAAAGGATCATAAAACAATATAAACATAAACCAATTGCTTTGGTTGGAAGGAACCTTAAAGATCATCTAGTTTCAATCCCCCTGCCATGGGCAGGTTTGCCACCCATTAGATCAGGCTGCCAAGGGCCCCATCCAACCAGGCCTTGAATTCCTCCAGGGATGGGTCATCCACAACTTCTCTGGGCAGCCAGTTCCAATGCCTCACCACTCTCAGAGTAAAAAGTTTCCTGTTCTTAATATCTAATCTAAATCTCACCTCTTTTAGTTTAAAACTGTTCCTCCTTGTCCTATCACTGTCAGATCACGTAAAAAGCCGGTCTCCATCCTGTTCACAACCTCCCTTTATGTGGAAGGCTGCAATGAGGTCACCCCACAGCCTTCTCCAAGCTAAACAAGCGCAGGTCCCTCAACCTTCTGTTGTGGTTTAAACCCTCGGTATCTCACAACAGTAGCTCACTTTCCCCTCCCCCTCTGGAGAGCAAGCTCAAGGCTGCTGACAGCTGCCGGCAGCCAGTATGAGCGGGGGAAGGAGAGAAAGTGAGAGCAAAATAAAAGGCAGAACTCGAGAGTTAATATAACTAACTTTATTACAATAGTAAATTTGAATGTAAAAGATTTGGAGTACAACAATTAACTTACAGAAAAATGCAAGTCCTCACCCATGTGCCAGCCCGACCACCCAGAGCCAGACCCCCGAGCGCCAGAACCCGCCCCACCGTGCCTGCGTGCGCCTGCCTGCCTCGTGCGGCCCTGTGCCAGCCCAACACAGCTCCGCAAATCACCACTTTTCCCAGTCGCCCCCTATAAGACTCAAAAAAAATTGTAAATATTATGTCTCAAGAGATTGCTCAGAAAGATATGGATCACTCAGAAAGATAAAAGACTGCTTCTCGACCCACATCCTGTTATTGCTGAAGAAGAAAGGAAACCATGGGTCGAGCAGACAGAGAGAGACAGGTTCCACAAGCTGGGTCAGATGACAGCCACGTCTCATTATGGGACCACACGGCAGCTCGCGGCCACAGGACTACCACGTGGAGACCCCTGGAGCGGGACCCACCATGTGTGAGGTTTCTCCACAAGAACCACAGGAGACGACAGAAGATGACGTGTCGCTGTCATGGGACCCTAGCAGTGGAGTCACATAAAAGAACTGTGAACAACTTGCTTTTTGGATGGAACAAGTGTGGACGGGACTGGACTGTACCATGCTGTGATGCTGTGTTGAGGGACGCTGTTTCGTGACAACGACTCCTGAAGGCCTGTGCCATCAATAGACTCCTATAGGATCTCCTAGGTAGTGACTATTCTTGAGACCCTATCTTGAGTTTTTGCTTAATTCCCACTTTTTGTTTTTCCTCCTGTTCTATCGCTTCTCTCTCTCTCTCGGTATTTTGTTAATAAATCTAAGTTTGGTTGCACGGCATCTGACTTCATTTGTGTCTTAATTTCGTCTCTTGGGATCGAAAAAGAAACCTCCCCCAACTCCGGTTCTGGCAGACAGGATTCCTGACTGGGACATTTTAAATTGGTGTAGTCGGCAGGATCCCTTGAGACAAAAGTGCCAGTTTTATGTTTGGCAGTTGAACAAGTAAAATTGGTAATGTTAAGGAGACTTCTCAGGGATGTAAAGGGGTGCGGTACATATTTGTTGTAAGAAACTTCATGGTAGACCTCCCTGAGACGACTGCCCCCCGACTTCGTGTACTTGAACTTCGTGGTTTTGAATTTTGTGTTTTTGAACAAGTGAGACCTCTCAGGAAAGTAAGGGGGTGGATTTGTGATTGAAACTTTACTTGCTGCCTTCCTGAGATGACCACCTCCTGACCTTTTGTAAGATGAGTGAAAACATAACTGCTCCGTCAGAGAGAGAGATCTTGTTCAAGTTCTTGGAAAATTTTAAAGTGCATCCCTCTGTTCCTGGTATGGATTGGGTGCAGAGTAACTGGCACAATTTGCAAAGCGTTGTTGATAGAGTGATAGCTCTGAGAAAAGATGCAAAAGCTCGTTCTGGGAAAGAAAATTGATTATTTGTGCTGTCCTAGGTGCCACATTAGTAGCGGCAGTAGAGGCAGAACTTTGGCACCGTGATGCCGAGGTGCAGACCATTAAGTCCCTTCAGATCTTGGTTCAAACCCTGCAGGGACAAGTGGTTGAATTGAAAGACCAGCTGAAGATAGAAAGAGACCAAGTTAAACACCTACAAGTTGCACTTAAGGAGCAACTACTTTCGAACAGTGTTTGTGAGGAAGCATCACGCCCCATAGAAACCTGCTATCCTCTTAAAGATATGCAGGTTGTAAGAGAGAACATAGAGAAATTAGAGCTTCCCTCACTGCGACCTTTGGTCAAAACTGAATGTACATTTGAGGATTCTGAAGATCATTTTCCCCAAGTTACAACTAAGGAAATCCCCTTTTCTACTACTGAATTGGCAAAATTAAAAAAAGACTTTGCCCGGACTGCTAGTGAATCAGAAACTGAGAATGTCTGGAGAGTTTCTTTATCAGGAGGAGATCAGATTTTGTTAAGTGAAAAGGAAGCAGAAGGGTACTGGGGACCAGGAGTATTCTTAACTACTGGTGACCACCGGTTTCTATGGTCTTTAACCCAACGTGCAGCCTATTGGGCTGGTGGACTGAATCCTTTGGAAAGGGGCGACCCTCTTGCAATCACAGGAAATATTGACCAATTAGTGGAGAGTGTGCAATAAGCTGCTTGCTTGCAGATGATGTATGATCGGAAGTTAGAACCTAAGCAGGACTCACCGATGCTGTTGCCGGTGGATTTTGAGCGAATGACTCCCCTCATTCGGGCACTCCCTGAATCCTTAAAGCCAATTGCAATTCAGATACAGGGTAACATACAGGCGATGCCACAGACAGATAGCAACGTGGCTGCTGCAGGAGGACTCTTTCCTGATAGGCATGGCCGGCCCTCAAATAGGAAAATGTGGACTTGGGGAGAACTAGCTCAAGAACTGATTAATTATGGGAGCAAATATGGCCCTGTTAGGTCACCAGTCACCAAAGCAAACCCCAGAAGCTTAAGGCGAGGTGAAGTTAAAACTTCTTCACATCTTGGAGGCACAAAACATGTCCCTCTTGCAAGACCACTCGGAGGGAGAGACATACCAAACAAGCGTAATAGCTTGTGGACACAGGGAGTGAAAAAAGGAATTGAACATAGCTTAATTGATGGTTATCAACTGACAAGTTAGAGAAACCAGTAAAGGAGTGGCCTGATAAACCAGCACTTCAGAAGGAGAATTCTAGAGATGCCACTATTCCCAGTGCACCCTCATGTATTAACCCCTCAGATATAAATGCCTCCCAAGACCAACAGGGAAACTGAGTCCTTTGCCTTCCAACAGTGAGCAGGAGAGCGAAGGGTGGATGTATATTAGGCAGCTCACTGAAAATAACCGAGGTGATCTACTTATTACTGCCATTGTGGGACCTCGGCAAATCCCAATTACATTTTTGATAGATACTGGAGCACAGATTTCAGCCATTAAAACAAAAGATGCCACAAGTTGTGGGATTTTTCCCATCACAGAAAAAGTTATTTGTAGCAGATGCATTTGGTAATGTTCAGCCACAGGCTATGGCTAAAGTTGGCCTACGTCTGCCTGGAGAAGAGACCATAATTGAAACAAATATGGTTGTGGGAGAATTCCCACTTAATCTCCTGGGACTTGATGTTCTGAAAGGGAAAACCTGGATTGATAACAATGGAAAGCAGTGGTCCTTTGGTACCCCAAAATTTGACATTCAGCTGTTATAAGCTGTGCCGCTGCTTCCCCCTTCAAAGGTTACCAAACCTTATCCAATACCCTTAGGGGCCAGAGAAGGAATAAAGCCGGTGCTAGAGGAGTTGAAGGAACAGCGTATCGTGATCCCAGGTCATTCCCCTTTCAACTCAATGGTGTGGCCAATGTGGAACCCTAATGGCAAGTGGAGACTAACTGTAGATTACCGCAGGCTTAATGCGAATACTGGACCTTTAACAGCTGCTGTGACAAACATTGCCCAGCTCATAGCCACAATTCAAGAGCAAGCTCACCCGATTACGGCAACAATAGATGTTAAGGACATGTTTTTTATGGTTCCCTTGCAGCCCCAAGATCAAGACCATTTTGCTTTTACCTGGGAAGGCCAGCAATTTACTTTTACTAGACTTCCCCAGGGATATAAACATTCCCCCACACTTGCTCATCATGCATTAGCTCAAGAGATGGAATCAATTCCAGTTGAAGAAAGAGTCAATGTTTATCAGTATGTTGATGACATTCTTGTAGGAGGGGAAGAGATAGAAAAGGAAGAGACAACATAATCTCTCATCTAGAGAGTTTGGAGCTAAAAATCCCGAGTGAAAAAATTCAGACACCTTCAAGCGAAGTGAAATTTTTAGGAATCTGGTGGAAAGGAGGAATGACATGTATTCCACCGGACATGCTGTCCTCATTAGACCAGATTAAAATGCCTCAGTCCAAAAAAGATCTGCAACAAGTGTTAGGACTGTTGTATTCTGGTGAAAACATATTCCAAATTTTTCTATCATTGAAAGACCCTTATATGACTTGTTGCGAAAAGTAGCTCGGTGGGAGTGGACAGACCCTCATGAAGAAGCACTGAAGTTGTTAGTATTTGAAGGCAATGCTCACCAAGCCCTTGGTCCCATCCATCCCACAGACCCCGTGCATATTGAATGAGGATTCACAGAAACTGGATTATCAATTCATTTGTGGCAAAAGGGCCCTGATGGATCCACTCGACCTACAGGGTTTTATTCCTGTAGTTTTAAGGATGCTGAAAAAAGGTATACAGCCTGGGAAAAAGGTTTGTTTGTAGTCAGTTTAGCATTTAGAGAAGCAAACCGAACTATTCAGCAGCAGCTGATAGTGCTTAGAGGCCCTTTTAAAGTAATTAAAATAGTCCTGTCAGGAACTCCTCCCCCTGACAGGGTGTCTCAAAGAGCATCAGTAAGAAAATGGTATGCACAAATTGAACATTATTGTGACATATTTTCAGTGTCAGAAGGAGC
The DNA here is from genome assembly GCA_013399715.1 of Alectura lathami. Taxonomy (NCBI): domain Eukaryota; kingdom Metazoa; phylum Chordata; class Aves; order Galliformes; family Megapodiidae; genus Alectura; species Alectura lathami. Next base: position 66,209 of record VXAV01011726.1, read on the forward strand.
TATAAAGATGCTAAATATTCAGGAAGAAGTGAGCCCTGAAAAGGATGTGACAGAATTTCCTGCACTGATACAGGTAGCACCTCCTTTCCATGGACAGTTAAAAAATGTTTGGTTCACTGATGTCTCTTCCAAGCGAAAGGAAAAAACTTGGAAATACTGTGCAGTGGTTCTCCATGTTGATACTAATAAACAGATACTCACTGAAGGAGAAGGTAGTGCTCAAGTAGGAGAATTAGTTGCTGTGTGGAGTGTTTTCCAACATGAAGCTAAATCTGTTCTTCCTGTCTAAACCTATACTGACTCTTATGCAGTGTTCAAAGGATGTACTGAATGGCTCCCCTTTCGGGAACAGAATGGGTGGGAAGTTAATAGAGTGCCAGTATGGCAAAAAGAGAAATGGCAAGATATCTTAACTATTGCCAAACTTTTTGCCAAGTTTGCAATATCCTAGGTAGCATCCCATCAACAGGATAATTCCCCAACAAGCAAGTGGAATAGCAGAGTAGATGAACTAACCCACTTAGCCCCCTTGCAGAGCAACCAACTAAGTAAAGTTTGGGAGTGATTATTAGAATGGCTACATGTAAAAAGAAAACATACAGAGGCCAAAGATTTTTACAGTGAAGCACAGGCCCGAGGTTGGCCAGTCACCAGAGGAGAATGCAAAACTTGTGTATCTACCTGTGAGCAATGCCGTATCCGTTTGGAAAGACACCCCCTGAAAGATGATCCCTTGCACATAAGGGAAGGTAAAGGATTATGGGAAGACTGGCAAGTGGATTATATTGGTCCCCTCTGCAAATCAGAAGGGAAATAATATGTATTAGTCAGAGTAGAAATAGTGTCAGGCCTAGTCCAAGCTGAAGCCTTTGCTAGAGCAACAGGAGAAAATACAGTGAAAGCTCTGAAAGAGTGGTTTGGTACTTTCCCCAAACCGCAATCCATTCAATCTGATAATGGTACCCACTTCACTGCCAAAGTGATTGGGCTGCTCAAGAAGGAATCTTATGGGTGTTCCATACTCCATACTATCCCCAAGCAAATGGGATTGTGGAGAGAACAAATGGCCTGTTAAAGCATTTCTTCAAGCCACACAAGGCTGGATGGGCCGAACGGTTGTGGGATGAAGTAACAAGTGTTAACAGTCGATGGGGAATCAATGGGTGCCAAAAAATTACAGCTTTTTGCCCGAAAGTCCCAACACTGATACCTGCCCCACAAGTCCCAGAACACTCAAGGAATCCCTCTCATTTTCCAGGACAACCTGTTCTAGTAGAACTCCCCAGAGTGGGGGAGGTATCACTGGTGCTGGAAAACCCAATAAACAAATATACCTGAAAAGCAAAAGATGCCCATGGAAAAGAACACAAAATCAGTGCAAGGTGGATTGTTCCATCTTTCTAACCTTTGCTTAATACCGATTCCACTGTACGAACTCACTCTTTCAGGTGAACGACGTGGAATACGCATGAAGCTGTTGTTAATCATTCTATTAATGCTGGTGATAATCATTTTGTAAGTATTCATAACATTTTTATTCTATTATCGCAGGCAATGCTTTGGTCCTTGCCACCCTTTTGGACGACCATTATCTCTGACCTTGGTGGTCGAGCAGGCTCCTGTACCCCTCTGTTTAATCCACTATGGCAAAACGAATTTGTGGTATTAGGTCAACAGCTGAATTGTTTAATCTTTCAAAATGCTGGGTATGTGGTGGACCTTTCAATTTAACAAGCTGGCCCTGGACGGCCACAGCAATAACACCAAGTTGTTTAGTGAGCAAATTTAGTGGAGTGAACAGAACAAAAAATGGGAAAATCCAAAAGACCCACCTTGGTATATACATTTTCCAGGAAAAGGTAAATATTGTTTAGCCAAAATGCAAAAAGATGGCTTCTTTGTAGGAAATAGTACATGTGAATGGATATATCAAAATGGGAGTGTAGGTGAATCTATAGATACAAGTGAACCCATATGTAGATATGCCTGGACAAATAATGATACAGGAGACACAGGCATGTTTCACAGATTCTGGACCCTTACACGTAATACAACCCGTGGTAATCTTGTAGCCCATAATTGTACTTGGTATCAGGAAGCTGGAGCTTATAATTGCAAATATTACTATCAAATAAACTGGACCGTTTGGAAGACAACCTGGGAACCTCTGTATAGACATACATTGCTGTGTTAACACAACCCGGGAAATGCTATATTGCTGTGTCAATAGTGATCCATTTGGTTTTGAACCTACTCCTTACTTTGACCCCTCACCTGCTGTGGAACACTGGAGAGGGCCTTTTGCCAATGGATCTGTTGCCCTGAAGGGACATTATTGGATTTGTGGACACCACGCATGTAAGTCGTTACCCACAAATTGGTCAGGAGTATGTTATGTTGGGGTGTTCCGTCCTCTATTTTGCTTGCTTCCAGATACAGACGATAACCAATTGAACATTAAAGTGTATGATGATCTAATTCGAGAAAAATGTTCTATTGATACTGCTTTAACTAGTGGAAGTAAACAATCATGGAGCAAAAATGAGTGGACCCCTCAACGTATCATTCAACATTACTGGCCTGCTACCTGGAACCCTCATGAACTCATTAGTGGTGCTCGAGAACCCATTTACAACCTAAATCACATAATTTGACTGCAAGCAGTATTGGAAATCATTACCAACCAAACAGCTGATGCCCTTGATCTGTTGGCAGATCAGGCCACACAAATGCGAACAACAATCTTTCAGCATCGTATGGTTCTCGACTACTTATTGGCTGAGGATGGAGGTGTTTGTGGCAAACTGAATTATTCTAATTGTTGCTTAAAGATTGATGACAATGGTAAGATTGTTAAACAAATCACCGCAGGAATGCGGAAACTGAGCCATGTTCCTGTTCAGACCTGGAAAAACTGTGACACTGTCTGGTTTTCTTGGCTGCTGGGTGGCCCATGGATTAAGAGAGTTTTGTTTTATTTGTTATGTGGACTTGCTACGCTATTGTTTTTATCATGTATTATCCCATGTTTTATACGGTTGATCCATCTGGCTGCAAAGATCTAAGCAATTCCTTGTCCACTAAATAGTCCACCCTTCAAATCCATGTATATCCAATTTAGAGATAAAGATATGGTCTGGGATGATGTTAAAGGCCTTGCCCAAGCTCAGAAAGACATCATCCATTGTTCTTCCTTTGTCTACTGATGCCATCACTCCATCACAGAAGGCCACCAGATTGGTCAGGCATGATCTGCCCTTGCTGAAGCTGTGCTGGATGCCCCAGATTGCCTCATTATCTCGCATGTGCCTTAAAAAAGCTTCCAGGAATATCGGTATCATGGTCTTCCTAGGCAGACATGTTAAGCTTACTGGCCTGTAGTCCTCTGGGTTTTTCTACCTACCTTTATTAAAAATGGGAGTCACAGAATCACAGAATTATAGAATGGTTTGGGTTGGAAAGGACCTTAAAGATCATCTAGTTCCAACACCCCTGCCATGGCCAGGGACACCTCCCACTAGACCACGTTGCTCAGAACCCCTTCCAGCCTAGTCTTGAACACTTCCAGGGAGGGGGCATCCACAGCCTCTCTGGGCAACCTGTGCCAGTGTCTCACCACCCCCACAGGAAAGAATTTCTTCCTAATATCTAGCCTAAAACCACCCTCTTCCATTTTATACCCATTGCCCCTCATCCTATTGTTACATGCCCTTCTAAATAGTCCCTCCATTGCTCTCCTGTAGGCCCCCTTCAGGTACTGGAAAGCTGCTATCAGGTTCCCCGGGAGTCATCTCTCCTCCAGCCTGAACAACCCCAACTCTCTCAGCCTGCCTTCACAGGGCAGGTGTTCCAGCCCTCTGATCATATTCGTGGCCTTCCTCTGGACCCCCCCCCAACAGCTCAATGTCCTTCTTGAGTTGGTGGCCCCAGAACTAGACACAGTACCAGGTGAGCTCTCACAAGAGCAGAGTAGAGGGGCAGAATCACCTCCCTTGCCCTGTTGGTCACACTTTTCTTGATGCAGCCCAGGATGCATCTTCATCTTCCAGTCACTGTGGACTTCACCTGACAGCCATGACTTTTCAAATATGTCTTTTTTTGCAAGGACATCAGCCAGTTTCTTCAGAACCCTGGCATGCGTTTCAGTGGACCTCATAGACTTGTGCATATTCAGTCTCATCAAGTGGTCTTGAACTTGCTCTTTGCTTACAGTGGAAGGGACATTACTCCAAGATCTTAGTATCCGACACCTTGAGCACAACACCGTCCATGTAAACATTCATACAACTGACTGTAAATCAGCAGTTTAGGAGCTCCCTGTATGAAGCTTGTTTTACAATAGTCATAACTCATTTTTGCTAATGGACTTCACATAATCCTGTTTTTCATGGAGGGGAGAGAAGGAGGATGATGGTATTCATCTATTATCTTGATCTTCACAGCATTTGTTGAATTATAAGAAGTTCTGCAATTTATTTTTCCATTGATGGAATACCTATATGTTTGATTTGGTTTAAAACTGATGGCTTTACAACTCTTAGAGGTTTTCTTTTTCTGTTCGTTTGATTCTTCACTTACATAAGTCAGCAGGAGAATATTATATATGTCTAATTTGAGCATTATTGTTGCTGCTTTACACTGACCATAAAGAAACCCAAAGCGCAGATGTCCTTCAAAGCAGACAGATTCACTTACTATTCTTACAGCTGTTTCTGCCCACAGATGCAATTACAGCCACCACCAAGCCAGTGGTTTAACCTATAAATCCTCTTATTTAGTCTTAATTTGAGCACAGGAATAATCTCACTGCAAACAATTCACATTCCTTCACACAGCTTGTTGGAAGCACTTCACTGCTACCATATTACAGTTCAGGGTTGTAGTAGGCAACATTTTAGAATAATAAGAAAGAAAGTATCTTATATATCAGCTTTCCTATTCACTGTCTGCTGAGTACAAATGAATTTCACAGCTAAGGCCCAAACCTTGAATTGTTGCCAGTCCATCAGTTTCACGCGCATGAGTCCAGGCCTGCCCCATGCAGGGTCCCCTGCATGTACTGATGTTTGCAGAGATCTGGAAGTTTGCTACAACCCATCTGTAGCAATGAGGTCTCACACAGTTAGGCTGTGAGGTTGGCTTGTTCACTTTCCTGCTTGAGTGCATTTCTTTCTCCACACCAAAGGGAAAGGAAATGAATTTTTCTTTAAAAAAGTGAATATGTTAGTAAAACCACAGGAGTTTGGAGATTGGGATACAGAGGAATATCTGATTCTAATGTCATTTTACAAAGACTTTGAAATCAACACAGCAGCTTTTTATAAGAAAGAAAAAATGCTGAACTGTCATGCTGATCTCAGAGATCCGTTAGATAGAGCATGCGTTGTTCTGCAGCACTGGATCTTAAACTAATTATCATTGGTGCTAAGATCTCATGCTTGTGGGTCTGCAAAGTGAAGAGGACAAGTACGGTGGATGGCAATGTCTTTTATATACCAGATTAGCAGTAACAGCTTATTTAGAAGATACGAGAAAAAATATCACAGACATACTTAACCATCCTTTGTATGAGCAAAATAGATTGGTTAGATAGTGTAATAGTATTTTCAGCAATGAACGGAATAGAAAAATAAACAAACGAATGTTTTAAAGAAAGGAGAAAGAAAGAGAGCTGGCTTCCAAAACTAGATGATCTTTGAGGTCCCTTCCAGCCCAAGGCATTCTATGATTCTGTGAAAACATGAAACAAGGGGACAAGTTGAGATTATTCTGTTAAATGCAATGCAGAACAAGTAAAATGTGGGCAGACATTGTTTATAGCACACTTGAACATACTAAGATTATTTCATATCAAACCTATTGCTTGGCAATATGTGTTTTAAAACATAATTCATGCTACTTAATCCAGTAATTAAAAGTAAATATGTGGGAAACTCCTCAGATTAATTTTCTATACATAACATTTTCTAAGGAGAAGGAAGTAATCTGATGTGAATTAATTCTTTTGAGTGCACAGACACTGCTTTGGCTGAGTAAAAAGACATAGATGATAATTCATTCACACACACAAATACACTCCTACCAAA